>CM035230.1:39528964-39760873 GCA_020226215.1 Sindora glabra | reverse complement strand
ATTCTGTCACTCATGCTTGAGTGAATACAAGGGTAGTTATTGGATATGTCACATATCACGCAGAGGGGTTTTTGTGATCAAGATGGAATTTGTTCCTCTTATATAACAGGAGTAACATCTATGGGCCCCTTGATTAAGTAAGTTTGAGAAAATGCATAGCCATGCTCAAATAAATTGACATGGGATATCAATTACATTTGCTTCAGTCAGCTTACTTAGGGATCAAGAAACCTCGAGATTGGACTATACGGGAATGACACGGTCCATGTCTCGTGCTCAATCTAGACGTTTAGGACAAAAGGATATAGATGATGATCACATATAAAGGTTCAGTCGAATCACTGACTTTCTCATCCCTTAGGTAACAATGATATGTTGCTAGACACCGCTCATTATTTATGATCATTAATATGATTAATGATTATTGTCAATATAATGAGAGCCTGAAGGGTCACATACTTAGAGCCTAGTGGATTTGGAATTAATGGACCAAATTATTTGGGCCTAATACTTGGGAATTCTATGCTATAATTATAAGGCCCAATAATAAGCTTATAATTATACATAGACCAAAGCCCAAATTAGTTAGGGTTTTCTATGCTCCTATTTAAATAGGCTTGTTTAGTAATAATAAGGTTAATTCATTATTCATGCATCCTATACAGCATAGAAAAATCCTAGCACCTTTCCTTGACCATAATCCTTGAAGAGATGTAGCTAGCACTACGAGGCTAAGGAGACGAATTCCAACCAGTGATCGTAAGGACGTTCATTGGTGATCTACTAGTTCATGTGGATACCTTGGAGTCTTTGACCGAAAGAAAGTCGAAGAGGTGATCAACGAACAAAATCTGGAATCATACAAAGGTATAACCTGAATCCTACATTCTAATTTAATATTTTGCATGGATCCGTTGGCTGGGATCGGTTTATTCCGCTGCACTCGTATGGCTCCCGATCCTAACAAAAATATTAGATGAATTTAAGGCATATTATAATCCTTCTTATTTTGAATCCATTGGTATTGTTTGTGAAGTCACTACCCCTTACACACCAAAATGAAATGGTATGGTTGAATGCAGAAATCGCATTCTTGTTGAAATGTAAGTTCCATGTTGATAAATTCTAGTTTCAACCAAGGATTTTAAGGTGAAGCATTGCTTACAACATATGATATTCTGAATAGAGTTCCTAATAAAAGGAATAAGATAATCCTATATGAGCTTTGAAAAAAGAGAAAACCTAACATTAACTATTTGAAAGTTTAGGGTTATAAAGTTATTATCAAAGTGCTTGAACCTAAAAAGAAAAAATTAGATGAAAGAAGTATTGAGTGCATTTTCTTAGGATATGCATAAAATAATAAAGCCTATTGATTTATGGTTATTGAACTAAATAACTTAATATTAGTTAATACCATTATTGAGTCATGAGATGCTATTTTTGAGAAGAATAGATTCAACTTTATTCCTCATGTTAATGACAGTAGCCAAAGGTAAAATCAAAACCTTAGTAAAGACACAAATACACCAAAGACATTTGGCTTTGATTTCTTTATGTATCTTATTGAAGGTATAAGAAAGTTTATAAGTAATGAAATTCCTTATTGCTTTAACACTGAGGCTAATCCCAAAATATACCAAGAGGCAATGAAATCACAAGGTGCTACATTTTGAAAAAAAAAAGCCACCAATGATGAAATGGATTCAATCATGGACAACTAAACTTGAAAATTTATTAATCTTCCACCTAGTTCCAAACCAATTAATTGTAAATAGATTTTCAAAAGGAAAATGAAGATGGATGGAACCATTGATAAATTTAAAGCTATATTGGTTGTTAAAGGCTTTTCACAAAAGCATGGCATTGATTATTTTGACACATATTCTCCTATGGCAAGAATAATCACAATAAGAGTTTTGATTACACTTACCTCAATTCACAATTTAGTAATTTATCAAATGGATATTAAAATAGCATTCCTTAATGGTGAATTGGATGAAGAAGTGTATATGGAATAACCTGAAGGCTTTGTTATGCCTGGTTAAGAACACAAGGTGTTCAAGCTTGTAAAGTCCTTGTATGGATTAAAGTAAGCACTTAAATATTAGCATAAAAAATTTGATGAGGTCATTCTAATAAGTGTGTTTACAGCAAGTTTGATGAGCAAAAAGGAGTTATAATTTGCCTATAAGTGGATGATATGTTAATATTTAGAACTAATTTTGAACAAGTTAAGCTTGTAAAATTCTTCTTGTCTAAAAGCTTTGACATGAAGGATATAAGTGAAGCTATTGTTATCCTTGGAATAAGAATCATAAGAAATCAAAGGAGTATTATGCTTTTCTTAATCACATTACATTGAGAAAATTCTAAAGAAGTTCAATCATGAGAACTACACTCTTGTATCAATATTGTTTGATCCAAATATGAATTTGTGAAAAATATTGGAAACCCAGTATCACAACTAGAATATGCAAAACTAACAAGATGCTTGATATATGCAATAACATATACTCTACTTGATATAGCTTATGTTATCGATTGAATGAGTAGATACACAAGCAATTCTAGTGATATGCATTGGTATAGTGTTAGAAGAATTATAAAAATAACATATAGAAAACAAAAGATTATGGCCTAAGTTATGTAGGATTTCCTTCAATAGTAGAATAATTTTTTAATGCCAGTTGGATTACCAATAAAGATGATCATGTATTAATAACTAGGTGGATTTTCATGCTTGGCAAAGGAGTCATCTCTTAGGGATCCAAGAAGCAAATGTGTATAACTAACTCCATCATGGCTACTGAATTTGTAGCTTTAGCTTCTGTTTATAAAGAAGTTGAATGGTTAAGAGATCTATTATATGAAATTTCCTTGTGGCCTAAACCAATAGCTTTTATTTCTATCCATTGTGATAGTGCTACAACCTTGGCCAGAGCATATAGTCAAGTGTTTAATGGCAAGTCTTGACACATTGGTCTTAGACATAGTTTATGTAAGAGACTTGATTACAAATGGGGTGATCACTATCAACTTTGTAAGGTCAAGTCATAACATGGCTGACCTTTTGACAAAAAGCTTGAATTGTGAACTTATGAATATTACTTCAAAAGGGATGGGTCTCAAGCTCACAAAATTAAGTCACTATTGGTGGAATCTTAACTCAACATATGATACAATCTTATATCTCGAGTTCAATGAGTCAAAGTCTATCAACAGTGTGATTGAAGCATTATAATGAGTTAATTATTTCCATCCCAAGGTGAATAGTACTTATTTTTTCATAGTTCACTTAGAAGAGGCTAGTTAGCATAACACTTAACAAACTTGATAAAAATACCAAATAGTAGAGGTATTTGAGTTTGTTTATGTAGATATGGAATTTGGCCATTCCAAAGAGTTAAAGGCTTGGCTTAAAGCATCTATGAAAAGAATATGAACACAAGGCCTTAAATGTGTTGTTTGTTACTATAGTTGTTTGCATCTTAAATCATATGTATAAAAATTTATACAGCCTATCAAAAAGAATAGTTGGTCCAAAGTTTATCTACCATTCTATTCATATTTGTTGTAATAAACTTTTATAAAATAGTGATTCAATTGCAAGATATCATTATTTATGTATATGATTTATTTCAAAATTATTGATAGTCCATTGATACCATTTCAATATTTTGAAAATAGCAAGGGATTGTTATGAATTTTCAAAATAATGTGTAACCTTTTTAATTTTGAAAGGTTACAAATTCATAAGGTTATAACTCCTTATATCCATTCATATTTGAATTTCCTAAAGAGTTATGTCTTTTTATGTTCGAGTTTCTTGAACAATTATATCCTTCTATGTACAGAGGTAAATTCCTTGATAAATAGACCATTCTTAGGTGAGTTTTCGTTGCAACAAAAAGTAGAAAAAAATACTCTTTCATACTCCTACAGTTTTCTCAAAAGATCAAATACTATATTGTCCCTATCTTCACTAAATGCAACATGTAGATAGACTAGGCTTCATTTTATCCTAAAGGGAATTTGCGGATCTCCTATTGCACATATTAGGGGCAATTTTAGCCTAAAGAACAATGACATTGTTTTGTGATTTGAAGCAAATCACTTTCTAATTTTCAATTATTTGTTCACCCTTAAAAGCAGTATCGACAACATTATTAGGGCCTGTTGATGATTTTTTAAGAGGATAAGAAGCTTAACATGAGTAACCATTTTTAGTCAGAGAACTAGCATACATGCACAACTGATTTACTATAGGCAATTAGTTTGTTGCTGCAAGTAGCTAGCTTTTTCATCATTTCCATTACCATGGATGATTTATTTTAGCGAATTTGTGGCTACATTCATTTGATCTAATGTACTGTCATTGTGTTATGAATGATTATGCCAATTGATTTGGTTTATTGTTATTGTTTGCAATGTGCATCAATAAAAAAGTAGAGATAGAATAATATCCATGAAGTTTTAGCCCAAAATTCATAAATTTTGGATAAATCAATTTTTAGGGTTGTGTATTGAAAACTTATCAATTTTAGCCTGAACATGTTAAAGTTCAATGTTATCTACTTTACACTTGTCAATAATGGCACTAAACCACTATTAAATATATGCCTCAACAATGTGCAATAATAGAAGGATTTAACAAATATTATTGTCCTTTGAGATGGGAAATCATCATTAGATCGTTAGACAGGTACTAGCATAAATTGATGGAATTGCATCTAAAGATTGAAATGTTACTATCAAAGCTACCAATGATTGTTTCATTTCTTCAAAAATGTTACTACTTATACTATATTTGATTCATTTAAAGAAATCTTTGAGAATTGAATTCCTACCCCAACTTATTAAAATTACTTGCATATTTTTAAAAAGTTACTAAATAATTATGGAATAATTACAACATTTCAATGATCATATTGTTCACTTGGTTAAGTAATTGCCAAAAATTAATAGAACTAGGGAAGTTACAGCTAGACTTTATGAAATTTACTAGCATGTCATATGATAATTATTATCATAAACAAGAAATATTGATCAACTTAGTTAATTTTCTAGTTTAAAAAAAGTTTTTTCACATATATAATGAAGATACCATTTACTTTGATATCACCAATAGACTTAATAGAAATTACAATTGAAGATTGGAATGTTACTCATTGTTGAAAAAGAAATATATGAGAACTTAGTTACTATCTATGTTTAGGATGATTGTTTCATTTCTTCAAGAATGTTACCATCTAAATTAATGAAGACTAATGCATTCGATGGATTCTATTGCTTTTTATTCACATAAAGTGATCTATGAGATTTGAGTTGCTACTTGGGCTTAGCAATATTACTTCCATATTTTAAAAGAGTTACTAAATAGGTGTGGGAAAGTTATAAAATTTCAATGATCATGTTGTTTGTTTGGTTAACGAAATAAATGAAAAATCAGTTGCTAAAAACTATTAGGATTGTTACTTCCCTCTTGTTTAGGGAAGTTACTATAAGAATCTATAGAATTTACTAGCATATTTTACGATAATTACTATATAAAAAAGAAATCGATCAATTTAGTTCATTTCCTAAGTTAAAAAGGTTTTTCCTCAAGTTTAACGAAGATATCACGTATTTTGATATAGTTACTGGCAGATATTAAGAAAATTATAATTGAAAATTGCAATGTTACTCATTGGAAAAAGAAATATATAATGACTTTGTTATTATCTATCTTTAGAATGGTAGTGTCATTTCTTCAAGAATATTACCATGTAAATTAATGCAAATTACTACATTTTGCAGATTATATCACTTTTCATTCACCTAAAGAGATCTATAAAATTTAAATTAGTTGCTACTTAAGCTTTGTAAAATTACTTCAGTATTTTTACAAGCATTACTAATTACAACATTGCAGCATTCCATAACGGATAGATACAAATTCCATATCTGATAATAAAATTTGCAGTGTATCTAATTTTTATCCGGCAAATTTTCAAAAATACCAAAATTGCCTGCTAGAAGTGTAACCAGTATCCCGAACGTAAACAAATGAAATAGAAATTAGGCATATAAAGAGTTGATTTTCAACTTCAACACGTGAAACCACTTTGTCAAGAACCTGTCTAATTCCAGTTACTGATTCCATTAATGGATATACAACATAGAAACTTCAAATAGTTCATATGAAGATACTTCAAACACTGTCATAGGTGGGTTTTAATAAATCTTTTAGAAGAAATCAATTTTAATGAAAAATTCAAACATCAAATAATTATTCGTTGTGGCGTGCTATTCATCAGGTGAAGAACAATCTAAACTCCCTCCCGTTACTCCTCTCAATTTCTCGTCAATTCTCATATCGTTTTATGCTTTAATTTAACCGAAACTAGTGCTACTTCTCTACTTTGTGATTTCTCTCAAATTATACAAGAATGCTATGATTAGTCTCCTGTATCTTTTCATTCTTCGTTTTGAGCAAGAGAGAGCATAAAGGTCAGCCAATAAGTTGGGAACAAGTTAATGCAGGCACCAGCAATGCTCAATGCATTGAACACGTGCCAAATTCCAATTGGATGGCTTCTACAAGTACTCAAGAGTACGCAAGTTCTTAGTACTATCCACAATAATCGCTTAAAAAATTAAGCTAATTGAGATAATTTTTATAATTTAATAAAAATAATTATTATTGCAACAAAATATTGGTTGATAATCACAGATTCAAGAGTAATTAAGTAGAAATTTTTAATAAATCAAAATCATTAAAAATTTAGGTTAATCGATATTTTTGTGCAAAAATAAACATTGTACAACTAATTTCTTACCTTAACCGTTTCAAATTTTAAATTGATTTATTATAATCAAATAAATAAGATATAAAAAGACATGTTGTGGCTCAGTACTCTTCTACAACAAGTGTTTACCCAACAAAAACATAATTAAAGATGGTAATATTATACGTTACCAAAAAAAATCATATTATAAGTATTATTATATTGAGGAGATAATAACAAATTTAGGTTTCTAACCACCATTGTAGAATAAATAGTTTAGACAAAGGCACACTATCTATAATAAGAACAAGAAGCTAAAATTAAAAGATATGGATTGGTACTCTTAATAATGTAGTGACATGCAGTGTTTAGGGGTCCTATTTTCTTCATGTTATGGGTCTCAACCCTCAATCTTGTATGTGAATCTTAAGTAAATTACTTCTTATATAATTAAAAAAAAAATGTACAATGAAAAATATTGGAAGGATGCCCTATTTTATTAATTTGTAGGTTGATACAAATACCACTACAGGAAAAACATGCTTTATTGATAACAAAAGTCGTCACTGAAAGTTTCTCGGTCGTCGTAGATGAAGAAAGTTGTTGTTGATGTTGTCATCAATGCAGGTTCGTTGCTAAAACTATCTATACTAACAACAATGTTATCGTCGGAAAAAGTTCACTTTTCTATGACAACAATGTTGTCGCAAAAGATGCTTTCAAATTTATTTATTTTTTTAAATTTCAAACTTTCACCGACAACTTCATCGTCACTGAATATCATTATTGAAAGTTTTAACGATGACTAATTTTCAATGATGACATTGTTGTTGCTGAAAAATTAGTCTCCAGCAATAACAATGTTGTTGGTGAAAGATTATAATATTTTTTTAAAAAAATTATATTTCAATTAATATATTATATTTAATAATGCTCGTAATAATATTTCAAATATACTAAATTATTTTAATCTAATTTACAATTTTTTTATTTAGTTTCATCTAATTTAAATTCTACAAATAAAATAGGCTAACGATACTAATAATAACTTAATTAAATACTTATATAAACTAACTATAAAATTATTTATACATATGAGATGTACATGATTCATATAATTATCTGTACATAAAAAAAAATTAAAAATACAAAATGTAAGGAGAAGGAAACTGCAAATAACTAGATGTGTCATTATCATCATTGTCATCCTTTTGGCGACAAGGACAATGCATAGAGGGTGGTGGCTGGGAGGCAGCTAGATCGGCAGACTATCAGGGACCAGTTGCAAATCTACTTAACCCAGGTGATATAGCAAAAAATGGAGGCATGGGCAGATCGAAATCATGTTGTCTAAGTAAGGAAGTCAACGTTGATAAATATGACCTGAACTGCTTCTGCATCTGGTGTTGCTCTTGAATCTGCTACTACTGCTCCTAAATCTGTTGTAACTACTCTTGCAATGCATTCACTTGGGGCACCGACTGGGCACTCATCCCAAAGCTGGAGGCGCTCGGTGTACGATATGTCTAACTAGACAGGACATGACTAACTACTTTCTAGTACCTTCGAGGAATGCTAAGCACCTCATCAGTAATGACAGCCTTATCAATCCACATAGGAGTGCTAGGTAAGCCCATGGATGATACACTAGACTGCACCTACTAGGTGGTTAGCTCGGTCATCCTCGTCTTGAATTTTTAAAATAAAAATTAATTACATAAAGGATAAAAAATTGATATCATTAAAATATAGAGTTTAAAGTCACTTACATATTGCTTTGCAGGTGTTGGATGCACCCACTCCCCCATCCTATATGTGTGTCGATCCCTGAAGTTCTCAAGGATTGATTGCAACTCACTAGTCTCCTTGTTTCTCTATTAAAATATTATAAAGATGGATAAATATAGTTATTAAATTTACAATAGATTATACAATTAAATAATAAACAATACTTTGAATTACCTTATCGTAACAATGAGCAGCGATGGATTTCAATCCATGCCGATCATTCACCACCTTTATTGCCCAGTTATCTACATTTCTTGTAGATAGCTCCTGCAAATTAATAAATAATCATATAATATAATTACATTTAAAATTTAGGTAGATAAAATAGAAACATAATTTGGTTAAATATCACACTTACCCTATAATCGTCACTGTCAAAGAAATTTACACACTGATGCCATGTTTAGGGTGAGATAGATCATGGCACACAATGCCTAGCATGGTCCAAGTTAGAATTTTGGTCTCGATCGCCCCCATGGTTTAGAAAGTGCCTATTCAACTTGTACTTTCAATCTTTATATAGGTCGGTAGTAATTTGCACCAAGCCATTGAGTACTCTATCTTACTCAGCCTCAGTGATGTCTTAGAACTCAAAATGAGACTGCAGTACAAGATATTTAATAAATTAGTAAGAATTATATCCAAAAAGTTCAATACCAAATATAATAAAGTTAATATAGAGAAGTGATAGATACTTATGCAAACCTCCTGCATAATCCTATCTTGCAACTACTAAGGCACTAACCATTATGACTTATAATAAAGCGGTACATGTGCTCAAATGATGCTGCCTACATCGTAGGAGAGATGGCTAGAATTCTCCCAAATCGGATGCCATGTACTAGTCACATTAAACTATATAGGAATAGGTCTCCCTCCGCTCCTTTCCATCTTCTTATGTAGCCTAAGGGACCTATTCAGACCCCTTTTTCTTGCAAGTGTAGCTTTAATGGATAACAAAGAAGAGTCAGTATCATAAATTTATATTTAATAAATATTTAACATAGGTGTCATTGTTAGAAGAGATACCTGATCCCTCACACTATGAAAGAATGTGAGTGGGCCGACATGAAGGGTCCCTTCCAGCATCACCTTCATGATGCTGTGTCTCAATGTCCACCATGGCTAGAATAATACACATTATGTAAGTATTTATAAGAAATGCTCACAATTGAAGTAGATGACATAATAAAAATTAACACATTCATAAAATGAAATTACATAACTCCTTTTACACAGTTGCGAGTTATGATACAAAAAGATATTATTTTCCTAATCTGATTTAGTGTCGATAAACCTAACAAACTCATTCTCATAGTCATCTGTATCTTCACCATCATCATACTAACGTGCATCATCCTTCATATAATATTCAATTGTTTCATCTTCAAAGTTATTGTCATCATTAATGAAGATGTCCCCTCTTGTTGCAGATGCAATCTTTATAGGAGATGAAACCGTCGAAGGAACATTTCTTTGATCCCTCAAATTGACTAAATGAAAATCCTCAAGGTTAATTGTAAGAGGTGCTTCCTTGCAAGAATGAAAAGTCTTATGCATTGACATCATTGGCAAGTAAATCCCATATGTTACGATATATAATAATATGGATAACCTTCCAATTTAGCCTGTTAAGAAGATCCTTGATATAAAAGACTTGTTGTGCCTAAGTTACAAGAATATAAGGGTTGTGTCTTTACTATTACCCACTTATAGAGATGCTAGTAATGTTCTTATCAATGTAAAGCTTCTTCTTTCTAGGATTAGTATCATATCATTTGCATTTGAATAAAGTTATGGTATACTTATTTAAACAAGTCGACTTTATGATATCCTTAAGCACCCCATAAAATATGCTACCATCAGTTTCTAGAACATAAATTCTACTGTTTTGTGTATTATGCTTCATATCTTGAGATTCAACTACAAAGTACACTCTATTAACAACATACACTGAGTATATCATTGTAGTAAAATTGGGATCTGAAGCTAATGATAATAGCTCTTCAATAGGTTCGGGGGAACCATTTCTATGTAAATGGTACATTTACGAAAATGACATTTTATGGAGAGTTAGGCCAGGACAAAATTATAAGTATGGGATAACATTTACATTTTGGAAAGAATAAACTTTATACCTTAGAGTAAAACCACGCAAGAAATTTTGTTCTATGCAAATCATCTATGTTATCAACACCACTTTGTTAAAGCTATTCACAATGCTCACTACAAGACAAATATATTGTAGTCTAATCTAATTAATTGGAAGAAATCTACAAATAAAAATAGAAACTTACCAAAGATACTTCTAGATCTTTGTATAGTTATTCAAGATGTACCATACTTTTACATCTCGATCCCTCCTATCAAAGTGTGATATGATCTTTTTTCTCAACAGTCGACATTATGACCAAAACACTAATAGTGCCCTTTCTGTGTATTTGGATGCTACATCTTGGTTTCAATCGGGTCAATGAATCTAGTTTCCATCCCTTTTAGATACATGGAACAAAATGTCAAAGCCTCATCAATGGCATATCCTTCTACAATTGAATCCTCGGGTCGACCATGATTCCTAACTTAATCCTTTAACTTTTTTATATATTTCTCGTATGGGTACATTTATAAAAAATGAATAGGTCCATGTTATAATGCTTCATCAAACAAATGTATCACTAAGTGAACCATTATATCGAAGAATGCCAAAAGGTATATCCTTTCAAGCTTACATAAAATGATAATAATATCTTGTTTAGCTTGCAAGACATCCTTCCTATTGAAGGTTCTAGCACATATTTGGTTAAAGAAATTGCACAACTTAATAATTAGATACAATTATTCCTTTGGCAAGAATGCTCGGACCGAAAGTCCTAACAATCTCTGTATAATAACATGGCTGTCATATGATTTCAACCCTTTCAACCTCATATCACAATCAGTCACATTCTTTTTAAGACTCCTAGCAAGCCCATCGGGAAATTTTACTTTTTTTATAAACTGGCAAAACCATCCTCATTCACCCTAGTTGAGGGTGTACGTAGCATATGGTTTGAAAAGCTAGCCCCTCTCTTCATACAAATACAAGTTTGACCTTATCTTCATGTTTGCCAAATCTTGCCTTGCAATATTAGTGTCTTCTATCTTATGGTCTATATTTAATAATGTACCTAGAATATTGTCACATACATTCTTCTCAACATTCATTACATTAATGTTATGCCTTAAGTTCATTGTCGGCCAATATGAGAGCCTAAAAAATATACTTCACTTACTTCAATTAAGTTCATTAGTACCCTCTTCCGCTTTAGACCACTAAACTGAATATGCTTACCAGGAAGTCTCTGTTTTACCTCATCCAACTGGCTCATGATAATTTCATTAGTAAGCTAATGAGGAGGGGCCCTTTTCTTCAGCTTCCTATTGAATTCCTTTTGATTTCTCCATGTGTGACTCCTTAGCAGCTAATTACGATGACTAACATAAGCAATTTTTTCCCTAAGTCGAATTGATGGAGCATTGTCATTGCACATAGGACATGCTTTATAATCTTATCCGCTCTAACCAGATAGACTGTTTCAAGTGGGAAAATCATTTACAGTTTACGATAAAGCAGCCCGCATGTTAAAAATAGTATTTGTATCAACATCTTAAGTCTCAACCCTCTTTTCCTAAAGATGCTTCAACTCTTCTACAATTGGTCTTAAGCACACATCCATATCCTTGCTTGGCAATTGAGGCTTGGGTATTAATAAGGTCAATGTGAAGAAATATTGATTCATGCAAATCCATGGTGGTAATTTATAGGTTATCATAACCATAGGCCACATGCTATATGACAAATTCCTAACACCAAAAGGATTAAATCCATCTGCACTTAAGCCTAACCTAACATTTCACAGGTTGATAGAAAAATTAGGATGCTTCCTATTGAATTCCTACCAAGCTCCCCTATTAACAGAATATCGCATTACCTCATCATCTGTTGACCTACCAGTATAATGTCATATCATATTCTTTACAATATGCCTTGACCCATACAATTTCTTAAGTCGAGGAGTTAGTGGAAAGTATCGAAGCACTTTTTGTAGCACCTTTTTCCCTTTTGCATTTTTATCCATCCATTAACTTTCCTTATAGACTAGATGATTATCCTTCAAGGCATCTTCTTTCCAGAAAAGTGCATAATCATGCTTGCACACATGAATTGACTCATACCCCAGCCCTAACTTATTGAGCCATTTTTTTGCACCGTAATATGATTCAGATAATTTATTGCCCATTGGAAGTACCTCTTTCAACAACTTTAAGAGAGCATCAAATGACTTATTAGTCTATTTTTGCAACACATTCAAGTGTATGAGTTTTACTAGAAAGTTCAAGGTTGAGAATGATATGCATCCCAGATACAATTCTATTTTCATTTGTGCAAATAGATCATCACAACTATTATAATCTGCTTCACCACCCACTCCTTTGGGTTCATCATCATTACTATGATCTCCTTCATCATAAACTATTTCTTCAACTCCATGAGAGCTGAAGAAATCATGTATAATATCTATCATTTCATCCCTATCAACAGGATATATCTCTCTTATTCCATTAGAAGTTGAAACATCCACTTCACCAAGATGTACTCAATTTGTGTACAATGGGTGAAACCTATTATCTATAATATGTACCTCCAATGTTTTCAAATTTTGAAATAATAGATTCATGCACTTCTTACATAGACACCTTACTAAACCCTTTTCATCAACAAAGTTTCTAGCTCTTTCAACAAATACCATTGCACCATTCCAATACTTATCCGATAAGTGATTTCACAAATGGATCCAACTTTTATTTATAGACATTGTACCACTGAATAGGAAACAAACCACTTTTTATGGAATTAAGTGATAGGATCAATGTTTGTTATGTGACCTAAATTCACTATATCACTCCAATTCTAAAAGGTAGGAACCTATCCCATTCAAAATATTTCAGTAGTTATCAATTTATCCATGCTCATCATTTCTATAATGCAGAAATTTTGATAGCATTTCTCCATAATTCTCTAATTGTGTAAACTATACATCAGTATAGTATACACCTAGAGAATAAATAAGATGCCAAAAATTTTCTACAATGTCAAACGAAAGCTAAATAAATTATTAATGATAACTACATGAAATATGTAAAACTGTCTAACTTTAGGATAATTCAAGGCTTGGTTGACATATAGAGATCAACCAATCCTTAAATAAATTTAAGCTTACCATGCAGATGTAAATTAAATTGTATTTAAAATTATTGTAAATATATATTTATAATAATTTTAAGCTTACACTACGACATTTTATGAGTACTATTATTGTAGAGTGTTATTATTTGCACAATTAAGTATTTTAATAGCTATTATATTTTCCATTGTTTAACAATTTGAAATTAGAAGTTCAATCTTTTAGTCTATTCTATCGCATTCAGAAGGACTATAGTTCAACTCTTCTACTATGACATAAGTTTTATAGGTATTTAACTTTTTTGACAAGACATATATTTGATGTGTATAGGTGTGTTTTCAAGTGCTCAAAGTTTTCAATTTTCTATTAGTACACAATCGTCAAATTCATTTGGATTGCATTTTATACAAGAATACTTATTAATGTAAAATTTGAAATCTTCGTGATCCTTTAAGATGCCTACTCATATGTAATCCTATTATTACTACACTTTAATTTTGTGAAAATATGCTTCCCTATGTAATCTTATTACTATAGCTCTGTGTATGACTTTCTTGTAAATATTTTATGTTTTTATCATTTAAAAAATATCTAATTTTATTGTTCAATAAACAAGAATTTAAACTTCAATTCTTTAATATTATTTATTAATATATTCACATAAAACATTTGTATATATTTTTATATCAAATATTTAACGTTTTTTATTCACATTTCAAATAAAACATTACCAAATAGGCTTCATCTTATAAAAATTACATATCATTATGGAAAATTTTTATGATCAATATTAAGTACATATTAATATTATGCATAATAAAAAAGTTAGATATTGTATAAGTTCATAGATAAAATTAAAAACTATATAAAAATTATAATAAAACTCATGTAAATTATTATTGAATGGTTTTTATTTTTAACACGTTTCCAAGGAAGGCATTGAATATATAGAAATTTTTTACAAAGAAATATTTATTAACAATTACATAACAATCATTATTGAGTGATTGAATTATTTTTTTTTATCATTGCACATTATTATGAATTTTTTTTATGAATTGTGATCCCTATTAAATTGTTTAATTATATGAAATCATTTCAGATTGTAAGAAATGTTTAGGATGTATCTTCTTTTGTTTAATATTATTGTTAAATATAATTTTTTTTAAAATAATTATAAGATTTCCATCAAATGTACTTATAACATTTACTTACTTTATTTTATGTTTTCATTAAAATATGTTTACAAACTTATATTGAAAAAATTATTTATGTGCTTGAAGGATTGTTTTCATATTGTTTCCCTCTATCAATGTACTTATATAAGTATTCTAATTCCATACATTACTATTTTTCCATAAAATTATAAGGTCTTGTATTTTGAAACTACATCCTAGGTTGAATAATCTACACTTGTATTTACTTAATTGAACAATCAATGCACATTTAAATTATTGAAGAAGATAATTACACCCAATAATATAACAATAACATAATTTATATTTAGAAATTGTACATAAAAAATTAAATTATGCAAACATATTTAACATTTGTAGCATATAAATTTAATCATCTTTAATTTCATGCAAAAATTATCATACAAACAAAATAAATTAAATAGTTACATATTATTGGAAAAAATAAACCCATGTAATAAACTGCATAATCAAACAAAATTGTATAAAGTTTTACACATACCTCATAAGAATAAATTTACTAATCAAATATCTTCCAATTGAACACAAATACTAACAAATAACAACAATATCTAACAAAATCATAGCAATATACTAAATAAATAAATAATTATACTATACTATTAAAAATATGAAAAAAATATTAAAATATAAAAGAAAAGAGAAAACATACCTCTAAAACTCTCTGACTCCCCACCTCACCATGCCTAAATGAAGAAGAGGGCTCACGGGAGGGTTATTTATAAACAGACCCTTTAGCAATGACAAATTTCTTGATCATTGTTGAAAGGTCATTGTTAAAGATAACAACCCTTTAGCGACGACAAAGTCATCACTGAAGGGTTGGCACAAGTTCTAGTGCCAACCCTTCACCAATAACTTTATCATCACAAAAAGATCAAACTTTCCATGATGACAAAGGCATGGCTAAAGGGATTGTATTGGAATTTGTGCAAACCTTTTAGCCATGACTATGTCATCACTTAAGTTAAGGTTTTCAGCAATAACAAAAGTCATCACTAAAGGGCTTGCACTAGAATTTGTGCCAACCTTTCAGCGATGACAATGTCGTCAATGAAGGTTGTGTGCCTTTTGTGACGATAAAAAGTTATCCCGAAAGATTTCATTTCCCACCCTCGCCAAATTTATTTGGCACCATTTTTTTTCCAATAACTTTGTCATTAGTAAAAGGTTTATAATGTCATCAGCTACGACTGAGTAATTATTGTTATTAAAAATGTCATCGTTATTGAGTTTTTTTTGTTGTAATGTACTTTTAATATTCTCTCACTTTATTTCTCTACTTGAAAACAAGAGCAATAACTAGCTAACATATTGAATTTTTAGGAAAAGTCTACAACTAGCTCGCTTGACTTATCTAATTTAATTATAATTTTCAAAAACTTGAAAATGCAAAATTAAATTCATAAAGCACAACTTAAAACTAATCTAATGCAAGATTAATGTTAATATTAATCATTGTTAATTAATGGGCTACTTAAATTGATGGTTGCACATATACTTTAAAAGAAAATTAAAACCTTTATATGTTTAATCGATAAGAATTTTAGAGTGTAGTAGGATAAATATTTCTCTACTGTGAGGTCAAGAACTATCATCAATAGTATTTACAATAGAGATATAAATGGTGATTAACCATCATAACATTATGTGAAATTTATGATTATGAACAACACCAAATTTTTTATTTTTCATAATTTAGAACCTTGATTCATGGATTTAATTTTATAGTATGGATGGTTAAAGATAATAAAATTTATCAATTGAGTTAAAGTAAAGATTATTTTTAAAAAATTTCCAACTATATATTACTTCAAGGAAATTAATGCCACTAGAAAGCAATAAATGTATGCTATACATATTAATATCAAGATTTTGATTGTGATCATAGTTATAATTTTGCTACAATTAACAAAATTATGAGAAAATATGAAAAAATATAACTATTGTAACATAAAGTTACAAAAAATTGCCAATGTGGTGCAATTTGCAATCACAATAATATGTGTAATATTATAATTGTAAACTATAATTTATATATGTTCTCTAAATAAAGTGTATATTTCAAGTGTTAAGTTTTCATTTTACTTTTTACTACATTTATCACCAATTATTCCAGTTCCTTTATGTAATTTCTAACCATTTTGTTATATTAAAATAAAATAAATAATTTATTAGATAATATTATATGGATTAACATTAATTAATTTATTGAAATATTTATTTAAGTAATTAGTTTTTACATTTTAACATTAAGCATAGAACAGATTGGGTCTTGATTAAATCTGTATGGTCTATGGTAGGTTAGATCATACACAAACTTATATGGGTAAAGGCTCCAACTTATAACCCTTTAGTGGTCAATGATTTCCTATCATAAGTCTGACCATATATATATAGAGAAAGAACAAATTGTCATTCAAAAATAATAAGGATTACCACTCCTGAAAATCTCTATATATCTTTTTCTTTGAATAACCTAAGGAGCAAAGTAAGTTGCAAACTTTACTTATCATCGTCATCTAGACTAATCATGGCTTCATTAGATTATGCACCAAGTACGCTTATAATTCAATTATGATTAATTTACATTATTTTATATTTTAGATCATATTATCAACAGATGGTATAAAAGTAATATTGATAATATGTTAATATTAATTATCAATATGATTATATTAATTTAATTAATCTTGGCAAAATTCACAAAATTCCTAATTTTTTTTCTTTTTGGTGCATTAAACCCTTAAAATTGGGGATTTTGATTCTAAGATAACTTAAATCAATTTTCTTTCAATTAAAATTATGAATTATGTTTGTATGAATATGTAGAACATCATACTGTTACTTGCTTGCATTTTGTTTTTGTGAATATTGTGAATAAAAGGCTATGAAAATTTTGAATCTTTAGAGATTTTATAATCTTTTATTTGTATGATTTCAAACATGTTTTCTTTAGATTCATACATGGTTTAATGTTGAAAATAGAATAGATGCATTTTATTGTGTTAAAATGCTAAAAATCAAATTTTGAAGCTTTGAAATGCCATTAATGACTAGAGAAACCCCATAGTTGAAATGGCTGGTGTTGAAGGTGGATGAAACCTCCAGTCCACCTAGGGCCATGCACGGGCCCACACACATGCAAGCACGTGTGGCTCATGCACTAGGCTTTTGAGCTTAGGTTTTAGCCTAAGTTTGTAGAATTTAATTTTCTATTCATCTATTATTTTTTTAAAATTTTGTGGCCATTAAATATTTATTATAAGTTTTATAAGAATTATACTATGTAAAAATATATTTTATTTATGAATTTTTGGCTTGCAAAAAATTCATGAATATTTTTACAATATTTTTAGACTTGGTGAAAAGTCACTCTCTCTAATTATGAGTATAATTATATTTGATAAATTATTAAATCCTTAATTATATAATTTTACATATGTATAGATATCAAAATTATTTAATTCACACTAATGATAGATTAGGATTATAATGAGGATATTTTACATGAAAATATTATCCTTTTGAGAGGTATAGGGACATATTGCATTGATAATGGATACACCATATTGGTGTGACATTGTTAATATAATTTTAAAGTTTAGACTTCTTTCAACAGACATGCAGCATTTATAATATTTTAATGTTTTTGTACCTTACCTATATGGCTATGTTGATTACATTCCTGTGTAGACTTTAGTACAAGTCAAATTATATGGTATATGTAATTTCATTAATACTACTTTGTCATGTAGTTGTTTGACTGATTTTGTTTAATTAGGAATCTTATATTATAATTATGTTGTGCATGCATAATTAAAATTTTCCAATCTTGTAGCATCAATCTCAGCTTTTTAGTAATTATTTGTGATAAGGATTCTTAATAGAACAAATTATGATGAATGGAAAGAGTCTTTGCACATGTACTTGACAATTTCTAAAAAACATTTAGCTCTTAGAGAACCAAAGCAAGTTGATCTCTCACCTGAGTTTAGTGCTATAGAAAAGACCTATCATAAATAATGGTATAAGTCAAATCGAATCTGCTTAATAGTGATCAAATTCATTATTGAGAAAAGAATTAGAGAGAGTATCCCAAACAAATTCATTGCTGTGCAATACATGAAAGATGTTGGTGAGAAATTCAAGAAGCTTGATAAGACTCAAAAGGTCTACTACCTCTCCTTACTTGACAACACTTGCTATGATAGAGTTTCAGGTGTCAGGGAGCACATCATGGCATCGATCTAGGTGAGAGTACTTTGGTCTACAGAGTCCTTTAATCATTGTTATCTAAATGTGGCCACCTAAGAACTTCTTATAATTCACAAGAGAGAGAGAGTAGACAATAGACTAGATAATTTCTATAGTAACTCAGGAAGAAGAGACCATGAAGAGTAACTCATAGCCACATTCTATCAATCATTTATCTTTTGGCTCCAACAATAAGTCAAGTAGGAATGATAAGAAAGAAAAGAAACTAGACACATAGATATCTGGAAAGCCTGGTTTCAAAAAAAGTGGTGAGAAGGGCAAAGGATAACAAAAGAAATTTAAGAGCAAGTGCAACTATTGCAAGATCCCTAGATACAAGATGTCTAAGTGTTATAAGCTAAAGAACAAATGTAAGAAAATGGGTACATATTCTAATTTTACCTCTTTAGCTCTAATGTGTTTTGAGTCTAATAATCTTAAGGCATCTTCCAATTTTTTGTCGTTGGATTTTGGTGCAACTATTCATGTTGCAAATTCCTTATAAGGGTTTAAAAACTAGTGGATCCCAAGTGAGAGAGAGAAGGCTATCTTAGAAGTAGCAAGAAGTAAAGTTGAAGTTGAATATATAGGATTAGTTTCTTTATTTTTATCTTCTAGACATAATTTAGATTTGAATAGTGTCATTTATGTACCTTCTATGAGAAGGAATTTGATTTCTAGTTCTATTTTGGATAATTGTGGTTATTCCTTTTAACAAGGAAATGAAAAGATTGAAGTTTATTATGATTTTGCTGTTGTTGGTACTGCCACTTTACAAAATGATTTATATCATTTGAATTCGAATGATTGTCTTGTTATGTCTTTTGATGTACCTATCAATGTTGTGATTGGACATAAATGCTCTAGAATGAGTGAGAATTCTTCCATTTTATGGCATCACAAATTAGGCCACATTTATAGAGAGATATTAGAAAGATTTGTCAAGTAAGGTGTGATGTCAAATCTAGATTTCTTAGATTTTGAAACTTACATTGATTGCATAAAAAAAATTTCCTACTAAAGCTAGAAACAAAAGGGTGCAAAGGTCTATAAACATCTTGGACTTAATACACACTGACATATGTGGGCCTATTCGACAACAACTATTCGAGGTTTTAAATACTTTATTACATTTACAAATGATTATTTCAAATATGGTCAAATTGAGCTTATATGTGAAAAGTTAGAATCTCTAAATGCCTTCAAGAACATTAAGGTAGCAATTGAATTGAAGACTAGCAAAGTCATAAAGTGTGTTGATTACATAAAGAAGAAGAGTATTATGGGAGATATACTGAGGTAGGTAGAATTCTTGGTTTATTTGCTCTATTTCTGCAGAAACATGGTATTGAAGCCCAGTATACAATGCTTGACACACCATAACAAAATGAGGTTGTAGAAAGGCATAACCATATTCTAATGGACATGTTTAGAAGCATGATAAGCCACTCATCATTGGCAAAATTCTTGTGGGGTGAGACCTTAAAGATTACCGTGTATATTTTAAACTAAGTGCTTAGTAAGTCAATTTCAAAGACTCCATTTGAGGTCTTTACTAGAAAAAAGCTCAATTTGAAACATTTTTTAGTATGGGGTTGTAAGGCAGAGGTAAAATCATATAATCCCTAATTAAAGAAATTAGACTCTAGAACAATCAGTGGATTCTTTATTAGGTACTGTACTAGATCAAAAGGTTGTAGATTTTATTATCCTACTCATATTACCAAGATTATCAAGTCCGGTCGGGCATTCTATTTTGAAGATGACTTAGGAAATAGGAGTTTATTACTTGGGCTATCAATCTACGTGATGAAAGCGCCATTTTTTACCCATACCTATTTTGACACTTTCACCCACTAGAAAAGATAATGTTGAAAATCTAGATCAGATAAATGAAGAACCTCATGTTGAAGAGCTTGATCAACTAGCCATTAAATTAAGATAATCTCAAAAGGTTTAAAGGCTTGCAATACTAAATGGCTATATTATGTACTTGTAGGAGTTAGAATCATACATTGTTGATAGGATAAAGCCTATTTCTTTTCAACAAGCAATGTCAAGCCATCATTCTTTTAAGTGGCAAGAAGTTATGAATGATGAAATTTTCTCTATGCATTGCAATCACGTATAGGAGCTTGTTGAGTTACCAAATGGATATAAGCCAATCGGTTGTAAATGGGTCTTTAAAACCAAATGAGACACCATTGGTGAGGTTAAAAGTTATAAAGCTAGACTCATAGTTAAAGGCTATAATCAAAAGGAAGGAATTGATTACATAGATACCTTCTTTCCTATATCTACTAAGGATGCTTTTAGAGTTGTTGTGATACTTATTGCACAGTTTAACCTTAAGCTTCATCAAATGGATGTCAAGATTACCTTTGTAAATAAAGACTTGTATGAAGAAGTTTACATGACTCTGCCGGATGGTTTTGTTGCACTCGGTAAGAAGCATTTGGTGTGCAAATTATGCAAATCCATCTATAACCTAAAACAAGCCTCCAAACAGTGGCACTTGAAGTTTCATGAGATCATTACCTCTCTTAGATTCATTGAGAATGCTTCAAATCAATATATCTATTAGAAATTTGATGGGAAGAATTTTGTCATCTTAGTGCTTTATGTTGATAATATTTTTCTGGCTAACAACTTAATTAATTTTTTAGATAAGTCAAAACACATATTGCCATGCCATTTTTGATATGAAAGATCTTGGCGAAGCATATTTCATTCTTGGAATTCAAATCCACTGTGATAGAAGTCATGGCATTTTGGGTTTGTCTCAGGTTAATTACATTGAATAAGTGCTTAAAAGATTTAAAATGAATATTTGTGCTTCCAATCCTACACCTACTCAGAAATGTGATACATTATCTCAATTGTAATGCCCTCAAATTGATGTTGAAAGGGCTAAAATGGATAAAATTCCTTATGCTTCCATTGTTGGTAGTTTTATGTATGCATAAGTATGCACTCGTTTAAATATAGTTTTTGCTATTGGTGTGCTTGGAAGATACTTGAGTGACCCTAGGATGAATCATTGGAAAGCAACCAAGAAGGTAATGAAGTATCTTTAAGGTACCAAGAATCACATGTTGACTTATAGAAAATTTGATTCACTTAAGGTTGCTGGTTATTTAGATTCAGATTATACCTTACGTATAAATGATCGTAAATCAACATTCGAATACTTCTTTATGATGTTTGGAGGAGCTGTCTCATGGAAGAGTGTTATACAAGAAGAGTATATCACATGTTATGAGGCCATTTGTTAGGCTGTATGGTTGAAGAAGTTGATATTTAACATGCATTTAGTTAATTCTATATCATAACCTTTAACAATTTTTTGCAATAATTCTTCTACTGTGTACTTCTCTCAAAACCATAGGAATTCTAGTCATACTAAATATTTTGATGTTAATTTCCTATTCATTAGAGAGAAGATTGCTAAATCTCAGACTTGCATTGAAGACATCCCTAGTGAAGACATGTTAATGGATCCATTAACTGAAAGCTTACGTATAGGAGTATTTAAGAATCTTGTAACTTATTGAAGTTTTATTAAATCTTTTGATGAAGCCTAAGTTTAGTAGGAGTTTGAGACATGCTTATTTTATTTGTTATTGTTTGAGACCACTTATGTAATCATTGCTTAGTTTAGAATTTTGAAACATTGGTGATGTTATATATATATATCATTTGTTTCCTTATTAGATTCAATGATTTTGAATTTTTTCTCTTCTGAACTATGGTCAAAAGACTAACTATGTATATATATATTCTATTCTTTTTAGATTATGAGACATTATATTTAAACATCACTTGTTTCTCTATCAGATTCAGTGATTCTATATGGTTTCATTCTCTGAATTAAGTTTATACCTTAATGTATACTAATTGCTTAATTATTACTATTTCAAATATTTGATATAATTAATTAATGCTATCCAAATAGGAGATTATTATATTAAAATAAAATAAATAATTTATTAGATAATATTATATGGATTAGCATTAATTAATTTATTAGAATATTTATGTAAGTATTTAATTTTTATGTTTTAACATTAAGCATAAAATAAATTAGGTCCTAGTTTAATGTATATGGTTTGTGATAGGTTAGATTATATATAAGCTCATATTGGTAGAGGCCCTAACTTACAACCTTTAAATAGTTAGTAGTTTCCTATTACAAGTCTGACTATATATATAAAGAGATCAAATTATCATTCAAAAATAATAAGGATTACTACTCTTAAAAATCTCTCTATATCATTCTCTCTAAATAACTTAAAGGGTGAAGTAGATTATAAAATTCACTCATCATTGCCATCTAGACTCACCATAGATTCATCAAATTATGCATCAAGTATACTTATAATTTAATCATGATTAATTTACATTGTTTAATATTTTTAGATCATATTATTAACACATTTGTCATATAAATGCATCTACACAACATGAACCATGGACATCAAATTACAATAGCATGACGAAAGAAAATTATCATGTCAAATTACTTGAAAATTGTGAACGAGTAAAATTCATTTTTTTATCAATTCACATATCAATTTGGAAGTTCTCCATTTTAAAAGATAATTTAGTATGTCCAAATATTTTAAAATATTACTCTCTTTATTGAGCATCACATTATAAATGAAAAATTAGAAAGTTAAAGAGTTGTAAGCAAAATTTCAAGCTATTAACTGCAAATATCACGTTAAGAAAAATCTTTGAGATGTTTCAATAATTGATGAAGTTGCACCAAAATGTTATTTGTGGCAACTCATAAGTAAACTTTTCATAATTAATGATTTGAGGCTTTGCACTTTTTATTTTTTACAAAAAAGTTTAGGATATGTTTATTTTGATATAAGGGCAAAAAGCCCATGTATTTATTTTTTTATTTTTTTAAGTATCTAAAATGGTGCTAACCCTTGTGATCACTAATAGTAGAATTTAAACTTAAAACATAAGTAGTCGAAAATAGTGAAACTTATAAAATGAGCAAAATTAAAGGAGTTTATTAAGATGTTATTAATCACCAAAGTTTTCTTGGTCTCAAATATTATAAATGAGCTTTAGGATTTAATTGAGTTATAGAGATTGATGATATTTTAGATATCCAGTCATTTATGTGCAAATTATGGTTGTCTTTTTTTTTTCTTAACCCTTATTATTATCCCGTCTTTACTTTTTAGCTTTTTCATCGTCATTACTATGAAGATTTCATTACATTAATTCATGAAAATCTTATAATTCAACACACCGACAAACTATCTCACAAAGTAATGTAATATTATGATAAGCATGCTAATTTCTCATGTTAATCTTTGTTTCTCTATAATCTCGGAGAAGTCAATGTGTATATTTGTTATACCATATTTTTAAGTAGATTTGTTGTATTCTTAATTGTAGATTGGTTAGACGTAAAAGTAGGAGAAATCATAGGGATATTTGTTATGATAGATAAATTTAAGGTAGATGCAGCTTTGCAACCTTTTGTGTGTGTATATATATTCTTATGTATCAAATGAATACAGATGAGAATTGCCACATAAAATTATTATGGTATCAAAGCTTCACTAAGGCTTATTATTTAGTTCAAAATAAACAGTACAGATAGTAGGAGCATAGCCATATGATGTAGCCAAGAAGGCTCCTTCACCCTATAACTTGAATTCAAATGACTATCTTGGCAACATGATTACATAAGTGTAGTTACGAGGTAGAAACTATGAAGAATGGGTAAAGGCCATGCAAACTTCTTTTCGTGCTTTAAGAAAATAGGGATTCCTAGATGGAAATGTTGAACAACTGAAGGAAGTATCTTCTGAGATGGAAGATTAGTGGACTGTTCAATCCATGTTAATATCATAGATCTTGAAAATGATCAAACCTAGTTTACGCTCTACAATTTCATACTTGGAGAATGTAAAGGACTTATGGGAAGACATCAAAGAACGGTTTTCAAAGGTGAATAGGCCAAGAATCCAACAAATAAAGTTAGAACTAGTAAGGTGGAATGACCATGGTTGCATATTATGGAAAGCTAAAAATTTTATGGGATAAACTGGCAGACTATGAGTAAATCTCGATCTAGAATTGTAGAGGGTGCAAAAGTGATATTGCATCAAAGATGGAGAAGCTTAAGGAAGAAGAAAGAGTACACCAATTTTTGATGGGGTTAGACGACTCAATATATGGGATTGTGCGTTCAAGCCTCTTGGCAACAAACCCCCTCCCATCGTTAAACAAGGTGTACTCCATATTAACTCAAGAGGAAAGAATGAAGAACATTGCACAGGTCAAAAAAGAAAGAAGGAAGATCATGGGACTAGCAGTTCAAATTGGAGGAAGAACAAAAGGATATGCAAAGACAAAAGAAAAGTCACTGATTTACTCAAATTACAACCAGGCTAGGCATGAAGCTACAAACTGTTTTCAACTTGTCAAATATCCTAACAGGTGGGGAGATCGTCCTCGCAATGAAGGAAAAACAAATAGATGAAACAAAGGATAACCACGAAGTGGAACCAATGGAGGTTATTGAAGAGGTATAACGTGTGCCAATGCTATTCACACAGCAAGAAGCAATGCAAGCACATAAACCACAAATGCAAAAAAATCTAGGTTAATAGGACTTACTGCAAAACAATGGTAGACATTAATTGAGCTTTTAAATAATAACAAAGCAAACCCAACTAAAATAATGACTGGTAAGCAAAAGTACAATTTGGAAAGTTTTTGTGGGCTATGAGATATGCAAGGATGCCTTATGGGATTGCTTAATAGACAACATGTGGCAATAACTAAGGAAGGAATTATGAATCTTGAAGGGGTTTTAAAACTTGAGAATGTCCTTTATGTTCCTAAATTGAATTACAACTTAATCTCTATCTCACAATTAATAGATGAATCAAATAGTATTGTTCAATTCATTGACAAATTATCTGTTATACAGGATTATACTTCAAGGATGTTGATTGGAGTGGGTGAATGGAGGGATGGGCTTTATTTCATCCAAGAGGTCAAAGGAGCAAAAGCATTTAATGTTCATGGTGAAAATCAATTTGATCTTTGGCATAAATGCTTAGGACATCCATCTATATAGGTCACTCAGTTAGTTCCTAAGGTTAGTGGTGGAAAAGATAGTGAGTTATCAAATAAAGTTTGTGACATATGTCAATGTGCAAAGCAAACTAGAGATCAATTTCCTTCAAGCAAATTTTAAAGCTTCTAATACGTTTGAACTGATAAATTGTGATTTATAAGAGTCACACAAGACTATATCTTCTTGTGGTGCATTTTATTTTTGACAATTGTGGATATTTTTCATATTTTGTATGGGTATTTTTGTTACTAGACAAAAAGGAAGTTCCACGTACATTGAGAAATTTCTTCGCTCTTGTTGAACAACAATATAATAAGAAAGTTAAAATATTGCAAAGTGATAACAAGACTGAGTTTACTTGCATGAAAAATTATTTTTTGGAAGATGGCATTATTTTTTAAACTTCTTACATTGGGACACCACAAGAAAATGGACGTTTGCAATTATGATTGGCCATTAATTTACTTATGATTAGATCAGCCTAAATTCACTCTATTTGAAGTTAATACATTACCTAATTATATTAAAAATATTTGATAAATTCAATTATTGAACTAGTTAAAAATATAAAATAATATAAAAAGATATGTTAATATAAATAGGTATATCAATTAAATTAATTTATATCTATTTTGAGATCAAGTTATATTAATATAATAAAAAATATTTAAAATAAAAATATAACTATCTAAAATTTATTAATTATATTTATGATATTACATATTATTTATTTATTTTTCAAATAATAATATAATAATCTAAAATTTAAGTAATTATATTTCATGTCATTATATATTTATTTATTTATATTGAATTAATGAGAAAATGTGAAATATTTATTTACTTTATAAGAACATAGATTATCATTTAATTAAAAGAAGAGAAACAAATTTGAAAAGTTTATTAGTTTATAAGTTACATTGATAAACTTATCAAATAAGGTTTACAAATTACTAATTTCTTGTACATAAAATATTTCTATAAATTAATTTATAACTTATTTATTTAATTATTAAATTATAAATTTATTTATTTATTATTCTAAACACACAGTATTTCTCTGTTTACGCCATTCTCAAACACCGTACCTTCAAAGAAAGGGAACATGGCAGTGATTGTCAAGGGTCCTTTGAGGATCTTGTCGTTTTGTGGTTCCAGGAGCATAGTCTATGTAAGCACAAAGATTGCCGGCGAGTATGAACGCCTTAGTCTTATCACCAGTGTCAAATGCACAATCTATTCCTTCCTCTCCGAATGTCACGCCTGTCAACCAGGAAAAAATTATCACATTTTGCATAGACGTCAATAGCAAAGAGAGTTTTACAGAAAACTTAGGCCGAAAATATTTTCGGTAAAAAATTTTCATTTCTTTATGTATAAATAAAGGAGTATTATATATTCTTTTTACTCTGATTAAAAAAATAATACTAAATATATAATAAAAAAATAACTTCCTCTTAAAAAATAACATAAATAATAATTTAATTTTAAAATTGATGTTGGATCAAGTATAAGGATCAAATTATATGAAATTATAGAATTAATCTAAAAGTAAATTAATAATTTTATCTTTAAAATTATAAGGCATTTACAAAAAGAAATCGTTCTTTAATTATATAAATTCATAATTTCATCAATAAATAGTAATTTATATACATAATTTCATCCCTATATATATAGATAATTCCATCTTTAAATAATATATCTGAATGATAGAATTGTATGTGCAAATTATTATTTAAAGATGAAATTTTGACTTTATATAATTATAAAATTAATTTATTAGCACATTATAATTTGTGGCATAAAATTTATTAATTTTGTCAAAAATGAAATAGTACCTGCGAGGGAATGGAAGCCATCGCAAATAAGAAGGGGACCATTGATGACATAGTCCTTGGTTGATCCAGGAGCAAAGTCGATAAGCACGTACTTATTCCTCATAAATATATGGGCTTCATTTTTTGCGAAGGCACGGAATGCCGAATTTACGTAGTTAGTAATTTCATCTCCTACTTTAGCTCTGTTTGTTTTGTCAAAAAGTATTTTTCATAGAAAAATGTCATTTGTATATAAATTAATAAAAAAATAATATGTTATTTACATTGATGTCTAAAAAAAATGATACTTAAAAGTTTGGAAATGGAGAAAAGCAAATTTCCATTTGAAATAGAAGAAGTTATTTCTCCAAGCTCTTCACATTTAATATTAGAAAAGTAAAACACTTTCTTTCATATTATTATTTTTATAACTATATTTCGTGGAAAATGTGATGAAACAAATAAAGCCTTTTTCTGCATACCATTTCTCAGCATCTAGGGAGACTCTGTTGTTGTTGTTATTCTCTGAAAATGGACATCCTTAACGGCAAACGTGCGCTGGTGTCGTTACGGCAATCGAATATCGGCCTCCCTATCATCAGCAACCTTGACGGATGTGACTGTGGATGGAATTGTCCATTTGCTCATATTAAATCGTCCACTCTTGTCCAACTTACAAATCTGCGAGTGCAAACAATTTATTTACTTTTCTTTATCCCCTAATTTAATTTACAAATTTTGTTTGGCTCTAAAGCTCCGTTTAACAAAAATAACTAAGAAAGCTATTAAAGCATCCAATCACATAAGAAGTATTTGATAAAGTTAAATAAATTTATAAATATAAAATGAAATAAAAGAATATATTAATATAAATAGACTAATGAAATAAATTAAGTAGTAGGCTTGTGGTGATGGACTTGAATAATATATTGGAATCATTAGGTTTAAACCTCCTTGCCTCAATGTATAAAAAAATGAAACAAATTAATTTATATTTATTTTGAGAATAAATTATATTAATGCAATCAAAATATTTAAAATAAAAGTATAATTACTAAAAAAACTAAGAATTTAATTGATTATATTTTGAGACATCACACACTACAGCAAAAAAGACTTTTAGTGGCGTGCCTGAAAAGTGCGACGATCATTTGTCATCATCATCGCTAAAATTGCAACCTTTTGCGACGACGATGTCGTCGCAGAAAATAATTTCAAAATTTAAAAAATTTTAAAATTTAATTTTTAGCGGCGACATTTATCGTCGCTATAAGCAAAAAAGTCATCGTTGAAGATTTGACTTTCAGCGATGACAAAGTCATCGCTAAAAGTAAAACCTTTAGCGACGACAAAGTCATCGCTGAAAGTTTGATCTTCAGCGACGACATTTTGTCCTATAGCGACGATAAGTGTCGCCGCTAAAAGTTTTTTAAATTTTTTTTAAAAAATTTAAATTCAACTTGTCGTATATTTTAAATAATATATTATCTAAAATATTCTTTATTTTAATTAACTTGAATTGTTCAATAAATTTTTTAAATATAATTTAATATAAATTATACAATTATAATATATCAATAGTATTATTAATAATGTCTAACAATTTAATCCAACATAAAAAATTAATACTCATAAAGCAATGGTTAATATTTATATGAATAAATTATATATACATCATCCATGTAAATGTGTACATATAAAAAATATAAAGATACATATACAAAATATACTATGAGAAAGCAGGGACGTGTAAATATCACGGTACATCATCATTATCTTGGCAACGAGGATGATAAAATGACGGTAGCGGCTGAGCGACAGGTGCAAGCGCAAATCTACTCGGCCCAGGCGGTGTAGTAGCAGTAAATGGAGGCGGCGGTAGGACGATAACCTGCTATCTCCGGATGGAGCTCATCTTAGTAAGATAAGTCCCAAGCTGCTGCTGCTGATCAAGCTGCTGCTGCTGCTCCTAAATCAATCGCTGGCTCTGCTCAACCTACTCCCGACTTTGCTGTAACTGCTCTTGCAACTCATCGACCTGAGACACAGTCTGTGAGCTCATCCTCGTCCTAGAAGTTCCCATCGAATGATAAGACTGATCAGCAAGTACACGCTCAACAACCTTCCTGTACCTTCGACGAGTGCCAAGCACCTCATCAACGATAGCAGCCTTATCTAACTGTACAGGAATCATAGGCAAGCTAGTGAATGATACACTAGACTGTACATGCTGAGTCATGAGCTTAGTCATCCTCGCCTTAAATTATTAAAAAAAATCAATAAGAAATCTATCTTATAAGATATATTCATAAAATTTTATTTAAAATATGAAATTTAAATAACTTACATGTTAGTTCTGAGGGATTGGATGCACCCACTCCCCTGACCTATATGTATATCAGTCCTTAAAGTTATCGGGAACTGACTGCAGCGCACTAATATCTCTATTTCTCTATTCAATTTTTGTAACAAAAAAAAAGGATGAAGGGTAGTAATGCTATTTAACAAGTGGATACATTTAAAAAAGATACAAAAAAATTAAATTACCTTATCAAAGTGATGTGCAGCAATAGAATTTGACCCATGTCGATTATTCACAACCTTCTGTGTTTTATTATTTGTATTTCTCGCAGACAACTCCTGCAAATTAAGAGGAAAAAGTTAAAATTTTATGTTCATAATTTACTAATTATAAAATACTGACATAATACTATAAAATGTCATACTTACCCTGTACTTGTCACTATCAAAGAATTCCAAACACCTCTGCCATGTCTGTGGTGAGACAGATCAAGGCACACAATGTCGAGCTCGATCCAAGTCATACTCTTGGTATCGATCACCTCCATGCTTTAAGAAATGCTTATTCAACCTGTACTTCCAATCTTTGTATAGGTTGGCAGTAGTCCGCATCAAACCAGAGAGTGCTCTATCTCAATCACCCTCAGAAATGCCCTGGAACTCAAAGTGGGATTGCATTAAAAGACATTTAATAAATTTATGAGTCATATATTTAGAAATTTCAATCTCAAAGACATTAATTCAACAATTGGAGGAAATGGATACTTACGCAAACCTCCTGCACAACTCTATCTTGGATCTGCTGAGGTACAGGCCGTGATGACTTATAATAGGGCGACACGTGGGGTGCAGATCATGTTGCCAATATCACGAGGGAGATGGCTGGCATTCTCACCAACTGCATGCCATGTACTAGTCATATCAAATTGTACAGGCACCAATCTACCTCCACCCCTGCCTATCTTCTCGTGCAATCTTAGGAACCTATTTGGTCCCCTCTTTCTCGCAGTTGCTACTTCAATTAATAAAGAAAAATATCAATACAATAAACATAATATTTAATCAAGCTTTGGTATGCAAAATTTATAACAAATACCTAATCCCTCGCACTGTGATGGAATATGGGTGGGTCGCCTCCAGCATCACCTGCCATAACTAAAATAATACACATTATACAAGTAATTAAAAAGAATTCAATGTCAAATTGAATGATCAAGTGGTTTAACTTTTTACAATCATATTGATTATTTTAACAATCATGCTTACACAATTATGAGTTGTAGTTCGAATATGTTATTGTATCCCTAGTTAGAATCAGTGTCAGTGAACCTAACAGACTCATGGTCATCTGTTTCTCCTTCATTATCAGATTGTGTAGGCTCCTCATCCATATAATCATCAATTGTTTCGTCTTCAAGGCTCTCATTATCATCGATGAAGGCGTCTTCTCCATGAGCACCAGATCCAACATTCCTGTATGTTGGAATGATTGAAAGACTATTTCTTTCATTACCTAGATGTACTAGATCGAAATCTCCTAGATCAACTGTGAGGTTAAAGTTAGATGAGTTACTATCCTATAGAAATAATAGGTCTTGTGCATTATCTCCATCACTGGGTAAGTCCCATATATCGTGATGCACTATATTATGGATGACCCTCCAAGTTAGTTCATTAAGGAGATCCTCAGTGTAAAACACTTGTTTCGCTTAAGTAGCAAGTATATAAGGATCATCCTTGTACCATTGTCCATTGATGGAGATGCTTGTGATATTCTTGTTAATATAAAGTTTCTTCTTTGTAGGATCAATGTCATACCACTTGCATTTAAATAAAGTCACACTGTACTTATTAAATAAGTCAACTTAATTATTTCTTCTAGCACATCATAGAACATGTTACCATCAATCCCCAAAATAGAAATGCCACTATTTTGTGTTTTATGCTTCTCATCTTGAGTTTTGACTACAAAGCCAACTCCATTCACAATACACACAGAGTATATCATGTTAGTTAAACTGGGACCGGAGGCTAATGATAGTAACTTTTTGGTGGCCTCTGCGGAACCGTTCCTATGTAAATAATACATCTAAAAAAGTAGCAATTGTTCCAAGAATTAAATTGAAAGATCATCAAGAGAAATGAACAATATTTAGGATATTCGTTTAATGAATTTGGGAAGAAAAAAACCTTTACCTTCGAGTAAAACCACAAGGGGAATTTGGTTCTCTGTAAGTTATCAATATTTTTAACACCACTTCATTCGAGTTTCAATCGATGCTCACTATAGAATATAACAATCTTAGTCTATTATAATCACATAAAGGAGAAGAACACAACTGAAATTTATGTTACTTACTAGAGATATTTTTCAATCTCAATACAATTATTCAAGATGTATCATACTACAACATCCCGATCCTTCCTATCGAAATGAGAAATAATCTTCTTCCCTATCGATCGACATTGGGATCGGAACACCGACAATGTCCTTCTTTTTTGACTAGGTGTTACATCTTGATTTCTGTCAGGTCAGTTGAATCAAGTTTCCACTCTTTCCAAATACATAGAGAAAAATGTTAATGTCTCATTAACAATATATCCTTCTACAATTGAACCCTCCGATCGAGCACAATTTTAGACATAATCCTTTAACTTTTTTTATACCTCTCATATGGGTACATCCACCGAAAATGAACGGGTCCTCCTTCCAATGCTTCATCTGGCAAATGCATCACCAAGTGAACCATTATGTTAAAAAATGCTAAGGGGTATATCCTCTCAAGCTTGCACAAAATAATGATAATGTCTTGTTTGGCTTGCAGAATATCCTTCTTGTTGAGAGTTCTAGCACATATTTGACTAAAGAAGTTACATAACTCAATAAGTGGATATGATAATTCCTTTGGCAAGAAAGCCCGAATTCCTGGTTCTAGCAGTCCTTGCATAATAACATGACAATCATGTGATTTCAATCCTTTTAACTTCAGGTCACGATCTGTGACATTCTTACAAAGACTCCCAGCAAACCCATCTGGAAATTTCACATTATTTATATATTGGCAAAATCATTTCTGTTGTTCCTGGTTAAGCATATATCCAGCATGTGGCTTGAAAAGTTAACCCCTCTACTCATACAGATGCAAGTTAGGCCTTATCTTCATGTCTGCCAGATCTCGTCTTGCATTGTTTGTATCTTTTGTTTTGTGCTCAATCTCCAATAATGTACCTAAGATGCTATCACTTACATTTTTCTCAATATGTATCACATCAATGTTATGTCTTAAGTTCATTGTTGAACAATAAGGGAGATTAAAAAATATACTTCTTTTGCTCCAATTAAGTTCGTCAGCAACCCTCTTTCACTTTACACCACCAAATTGAGCATGTTTTCTTGGAAGTCTCTGTGACACCTTACCCAACTGTTCCATGATAACATTATTAGTAAGAGGTCGAGGAAGGGATCTCCTCTGTGACCTCCCATTGAATTCTTTCCTATTTCTCCATGTGTGACTTCTTGGAAGCTAATGGTGATGACTAATGTAAGCTATTTTTCCTCTAACTCGAATTGACAGAGTATCCAAATTACATGTAGGACATGCTTTGTATCCTTTCCCGCTCCACCCAGATAAACTACTTCGAGCAGGAAAATCATTTATAGTCCAAAGCAATGTTGCCCGCATATTGAACACTGTATTTGTATTCGCATATCGAGTGTCAACTCCTCTCTCCTAGAGATCCCTCAACTCTTCTACGACCAATTGTAAGAAGACATCAATATCCTTACCTAGCGATTACGGCCCTGGGATTAATAGGGTCAACATGAAAAAAGATTGATTCATGCATACCCATGGTGGCAAGTTATAAGTAGTCATAACCACTGGCCACATGCTGTAGGATAAGTTCCTATCATTAAAAGGATTAAATCCATCTGCACTTAAACCTAACCTAACATTTCGTGGGTTAGCGGAGAAATTAGGATTCCTCTAATTGAACTCCTGCTAGGCTTTTCCATCCACAGGATATCGCGTTACCCCCTCTTCTTTTGATTTCCCGGTATGATGCCATATCATGTTCTTTGCAGTATGTCTCAATCGATACAGACGCTGCAATCGAGGAGTTAATGGAAAATATCGAACCATTTTTTGGGGTACCTTTTTTCCTTTTATAGTTTAATTTACCCATCGGCTCTCCCCACAAATTGGATAATTATCTTTAGAAGAATGATCTTTCCAAAAAAGTGCGCAATCATGTTTGCATACATGGATTGATTCATACCCTAATCCTAACTTGTTAAGCCATTTCCTTGCACTATAGTATGATTCAGGCAATTTATTGTCATTTGGAAGTGCTTCTTTTAACAATCGAAGAAGAGCATCAAATGACTTATTTGTCCACTTATGCAGAACCTTCAAATGCATAAGTTTTACCAAGAAGTTCAAGGTCGAAAATGCTATATAGTTTGAATACAATTCTATTTCTACTTGCTCGAATAGGTTATCACAGTTACTATAATTTTTTCCAATGTCTCCGTCAACTGCATTCTCACCCCTATACTCGTCATTATGAAAATCAACTTCAGGTACCTCAGGGCCAATGAAATCATGTATAATATCCACCAGCTAATCTCTATTGTTGGGAGATATCTTTCGAGTTCCTCTAGAGGTCGAAACATTTACTTCACCATGGTGTAGCCAATTTATGTATAATGGATGAAATCTATTATCTATAATATGTGCCTCCAATGTTGGTAATGTCTTGAATATTAAATTCACACACTTCTTGCATGGGCATCTTACCAAACCCCTTTCATCAACAAAGTTTTTAGCTCTTTGAACAAATCTTACTACACCATTCCAATACTCATCCGACAATTGATTTGGTAGATGTATCTAACTTTTATCGACAGACATTGTATCATTGAATAGGAAGAAAATTGCTTTAGGTGAAATAAAGTGTGTTGATTAATATTTGACAGTCACCCTTAATGCACCGTATCACTCTAACTTTGAAGGGTAGGGTCCTATCCCATTTGAGATATTTTTATAGTTATTATTTTCTCCAATTTATCCATGCTCATTGTTTAATTCGTGCATAAATTTTGGCAGCATCCCTTTATGGTTCTCCAAGTGCCTAAACTATACGCCTATATAGTTTATACCCGGAGAACAGTTAGGATGCTAAGATATTCCCACAATATCAAACAAGAGCTGGATAAATTGTTAATAATAACTACATGATAATATCCCAAACTATCTAACTTTTCAGGATAATTCAAGGGTTGATTGATGTTCAAAGAACAATTAACCCTTGAATGGGTCTAAGCTTATAATTTAAATGCAAATGCAGTTCTATTTAAAATTATTGTAAAAATATATTTACAATAATTAAAATTAACGATACAACAATTTATGAGTATCATTGTTTAAGTGTCAGTACTATTATTTAAGTAACTTATTACGTAGATTATTGATTTTTCTAAATATTCATAATAACTATTATGTTTCACAATAAGCTTGTGAGAATTCAAACATATAACCTACTTTACTATATTTATACGGTGCACAATTCAGCTTCTTAATAGAGAGGTGTATATTATGAATATGGACTTCCTAACTGTAAATTTAAGTAAGTTTAGTTTTATAAGGTGTATATTATTTATAAGATGCACAATTCAGTTTCGTTATTTAAGTAAATGTAGTTTTATCCAAGAAAGGGGTGATTTTCATGTAGAACTCCTAGTTTTTTGAAGTTTTTATTTTTATGTAATGTAGATATCATAATTTGGATTGTTAGGGTTTTATTTTCATGTGGTCTCTAGTTTAATTGAAAATTTCTTAGTATGTGGTGTAAATAATATAATTTGGATTGTTAAGTTTAAATCTCAATTAAAAAAGAGATTATATTATTGTAATCTCTTATTTTGCTAAGATAAATTTATATATTTATTCTAATTTTCTATCTTACATTATTTCAACAAATCTAGTAAGTTTAAAGTTTCCGAAATTGCATCACAAATTTTACATTTTATGAATAAAATATCATAACTATTTTATCTTACATTAGTCTAATTGAATAATCTACACATATATTGTATACTTCAAAATTATAATTTGAGAGATACATAATAATAATAATAATAAAATTTATATTTATAAATTTTATGCTAAGTTAAATTTACATAAATAAATTCAAAATTTACAACATACAAAATTAAATAATATGAAATTTCATATTAAATTAAACATACTATTAATTCTATTAATTCATTGCAAACTATTTGAGTAAATTAAATATATTATTACACAATTAAAATATTATAACTTTTTATTCACGAACCTCAATAGTAAAAATCTACTGATCAACTCTCAATACTCTGCACAAACTAAGATAAGTACTAATAATAATTAACAAATTAAAAGATATAACATACAAAATTAATACATATCAACATATATAAAAAATAAATATACTAAAATAAAAAAATTTAAAAGAAAGAGAAAGTTTAGGAACTTACCTCAAGTCCAGAATTTTCAAACGCACAAATGAGGAGGGAGGAGGTGCCATGAATAAATAGCCAAAACTTTCACTGATGACTAAAAAATTTTGATCGTCAGTGAAAGCTTCAGCGATGATCGAGTGACTTTCAGCGATGACATTGTCATCATTAAAAGTCCTAAGCTTCGTTGACAACAATGTCGTCGCTAAAGCCTCGTCTTGGAATTTGGACTAGGCTTTTAGCGATGACATTTTGGCGTCGCTGAAGGGTTAGCCTTTTAGCGATGATAGAGTCATCGCTGAAGGGCGGGCGAAGTTTCTGGTTGAGCTCTTTAGCGATGACAGAGTCGTCAGTGAAAGTTGGGACTTTCAGCGACAACAGTGTCATCGCTGAAGGATCACACTTCAGCGATGACAGTGTCGTTGTTGAAAGTCTTGCATTTTCAGTGATGACAATTATTATCGCTGAAGGATAAATTTTCCTACCAAAAATTTTTTAGGCTTTTAGCGACGACTTTTGTCATTGCTATTGCTTCCCGCCTAACTTTCTGATTCCCTACAAAAAGTTACATTATTTTTACCGACGACTCTTTCGTTGGAAATATTTTTAGCGACGATCGAATTTTTGTCGCCGCTAAAATCATCGTCGTTGTTGCTCCTTATCCTCTTAGTGACATATTTATTTATGAAATAATGAACCTAGAGCAAATATCCAATGATGCATATTTTTTTCTCTTTTTTCAATGTTTTTTTTTTACTAGTTTAAGATGTAGAAAATTCATCGAAAAATTATTCAGAAATTAAAATTTTGATATGTTATCTTTTCAATATTATTATCCGTCGGAAATGTCCTTTTAAACGTCAAAAATAAAATAGGAATATTTTTATAAAAAAAAAATTCCATATCATCAATCTCCAATGGCCTAAAACATAAAAAATTTCGCCTTAGTTAATGATGTTGTATTTCTGATGTCAAGACACAACGGAACTGACGTCAAAAAGAATTTTAAAATATATAAAAATTTAAAAATTCAAACGTGGGTCTTATAAGAAGTGTTTCCGATGTTCTTGTACGTCAGAAGACCATCGGAAAAGTTGAGATTATTTTCCAAAACCAGAAAGCACCCCAATCCCTACTCATTTCGTATCCATCCTTTATTTTTTTGCCCTAACCCCTGCTCAGCCTGCCACCGCTTAGGTCACCCGAAGCCACCGTGTGAACTGCTGCCATCCATTTTTGGTCTTGCTAAGCCGCATTCCACTGCTGGAACGTGGCAAGTGTTTAAACCTTTATTGCATTTGATTGAATATTGTCATTGTTGTTAGGGTTTCTTTTTCATTGTGATTGATTACTTAGATTTTCCTTCTAATCAACTGCTGCAGTTTCAATTTGACCCTCTTCTTCTATCCCTATTCTTATTCGAATTTTTCTCCACGTTCGTGACATTTTCCTTTAATGCTATTTTAGATATCCCTGCCTTCCCTATCTGTTACATACTCTTTTAGGAAGTTTTGCAATAAACAGGGCCTATTGCTAGAGTGAGTTTCAAAGACCTGATAATGAAATTGATTAGCATTTTTTTAAAGTGCAGCTGTTAGCTAATACAATAGTCTTACTTTTTTATAGAAAAAAATGTAGATAACAAACCCATCGAACAGGGTTTGTTTGATGCACTTTGTACTAGTTAGTAATGAATTTGATACTACGAATTGTGTATGAAAGTGAAGAAGGATATAAAAGGTGATGTTTGGAAAATGTAAATTATATCTTGATAGAAGAATGTATGCTTCTTGTATGTTACTGTATCATAATTGGTTATTTATATTAGTTGCATGTATTCTGTTTCAGTATTTTTAAATTCACTTAAAAGCAAGCAAAGTTAGATATTTATGGGAAATTTGACACATTATGTGATCCCAATCAAAGTCTTGGTCTTATGGCTTTTATTAATTATATACTTTCATGATAACCTTTGACAAATTAGTAAATATTTATACGGATTTGCTTGACTTGTTTACTAGTCATTGTAACAATCCTAAACAAAATATGATGTAAGTCAATATTACCTAAGAAACTATAGTTACTTACTACTCAAATTGTCTTCTTCAAAGTTATATGATAATTCCAATACTTGTAAAAATTGCTAGTTTCAATTTTAATCATACTCGCACACTAAGCAAACATCAATATGGTAATTTCACATTCTGTCACTCAATTGAGAATGCAAAATATAACATACCAAAGAGTAAAAGATTTGGCAGATATTCACAGATTAGAAGCTTCTCATCCCTCTCGAAGCAGTATCCTAGAAGTCTTGCTGTAAGTGTGACCTAGTTTTTAAACTCTTCAAGGTCTTGAGTTGAAATTTTTGAGAGTCTTTTCACCACTATTTACTATCCTTTTGACAATTCACCCCATCAAAACCAAATCATTGGTATTTTTCTACCATAAGCTGTGCGTAATTGCCCTATACAATTTACATGAAGATTTATATGAATTTATTCATTTCTTTTGCTAAATAAGTGTAGTATGTGTGATTTCGTTAGCATTACTATATGAGTGAAATAAACAAATTTTCTACTCAAAACATATTCAATTGCATCAATGTGGAGTGTTGAAAGTTAAAATAAGGAAAGTCATGACTATATTGCTCTATGAAAACGTTGAATGGACACATTAACCATTCTCATGAAGGGAAATATTCTCAGTTTTGCCATAGTAATGAAACCTCAGTACTACTTCCACTTGCATTTTGACAAGTAAGCTCTTTTAACATCATTAAGATTATTTGTTAATTTGTCAAAAAGTAATTAGAAGTAGTATTGGGGTTTTTAGTACTATGCTAGGATTAGAAATATTTCCCTCATGAAGATGCTTAGCTTGAGGAAGCCTTATTCACTTCGAAATTCCTCTATATGAGGCTTTATGACAGATTACAAGAGCAAAGAAAAGATATAGAGGGTTAATAAGATATTTAAGTCTTGTTTGCTCCTTGACTCAAAAAATAGATTTAGCAGTTCATGATTCATGTTACAAGCTTGCTCTATTCTTTGTATTTTAATATTTTGTTCATAACTTAAATATAAGAGATAGTTTGTACTGGGCACGTTACAGTAAGGAGAATATTGAAAGATGTCAATAATCTGATATACCATTTAACTTAACTATAAATTATATACCACAACTGATGAATTCTAAGTAAATTAAAAACATTTTTACCTGCAATTTTATTTTACTTTTGCATGAAAATTGGACAAACAAATTGTTTTTGAAATGTTACCCTATACACTGCACCAAATCCTCCCTCCATAAGCTTTTTTTCATTTGAAAAGTTATCAGTGGCCACCATAATTGTCATGTACTTGAAAAGCATTGTATCCAAGCATTCCATTGTTTCTTGCATATTGATTACAAAGTTAATCTAAGTTGCTGCAAAAATGAAATGATTTACCACATAACTATCATTATATTCCGAAATAGCCCCATAAGTTGCTAATGTAACTCCTTATCATCTCGTAATCCATTGGCCACCAATTGTAAAACTAGGCCTTGATGCTGTTGCTGCCACAGTAATGTTCATAGGAAATCTTTTTTTTTTTTGGCTACACCAATGCTACTTTTTAATTTTTTTTCTTGCTAACTCGAATCTCAGTTTTTCTGATGTTGGCTAGTGATACTTTTGTTTTAACGACAACTAATAAGGTATAAGCATGACATTGCATTCTGTTTCATATAATATAAAGGATGTTTCGGTGAATCATGGGGGTTGTTTGTTTAGTTTACCAATAGTGTATTTGTTTTTGGTTTAGTTTAAGTTCAATTTTTAGTTCACTTCATGTTTTTTTTCATACTTTAGTTCTTTTCTATTTTTTCTTCCATTTATGGTTCACTTTATGTATTTGACTTGCATAGTTTAGTATGTTGGATATTGCATATAAGTTCTAAGCTCTCCATTTTTATGAATACAACTATCATGGTTGTTTATAAATGTGATAGTTTAAGGAAACAATTTGTAATTGAATATAACACTACACCAAAAAGATCTTTTAGCGGCAAATATTTAGTGGCAATTACATAGAGGCTAATAAATCATTGAATTTGCTTAACTTTCTTTGGCAATTAGAAATTTGCCAGTATAATTATATCATTTAGTGGCAATTAACTTTAATTGCCTTTAAATATTAATAAGATTTAATTGCTGCCTTCTTTAATTTATTCTTTTACTTATTATTATTATTATTATTATTATTATTATTATTATTATTAGCGCAACCTAAGCAGGAAAGCTAGAACTTTTCTTTCTTCTACCACACAGTAAAGCCAAAGAGCAAAATAAAGCAAAAGATTTCTCCATCCATTACTTTAGCATGCACGCACCTACATTTTTCCTTCAAGGAGGAACACTAACGACAAAGCATAAGTTCTCCCCTATTAATTTGTTATCAACATCATCCCCTATAAGTTCATCTACTCCTTAAAATATGATTTCACTCATATTTGTTTGTGACGGTAAATTTTTTATTTCTTTTGCACCTCTTCTTTGATTCTTAGATTTCTTATTTCTTCCATATCAAATGGGATATCTGAAATCAAGAGAGCCCTTAATTTGATATATTTCAAATATGCTCTCGATGATTTGTGAAGCTAGTAAGAATCTTGAAATTAAGTTTAAAAGTTCTAAATTTGACTCTTGCTCATGTACTTCTACTATTATGTGGAATGCACATAGTCTTTATTTTTGTTCCTAAACTGTTGTGTGTAATGCAAAATCTTTAATTTGGATGATTTTTGTTCATGTAATTTGAAATTGGGTTTAAGTTTATTGGGACAATTCCAGATGAACTTTATTGCCATTTGTTATTTATTTTATGGTTTTATGGATGATTAAGGGTATTTTATGTCATGAATTTTGTGGCTATCAAATGTTTCTAGTTTTTAACTTAATTTTTTATAGTATGTTGTCAATAATGAGGATTAATTCTTTTTATTGTTTATATATCATTTTTCATTTAATAGTTCATAATTGTTTTAACACCTTGCTTCACTGATATTTATTGCTTTTCTTTTACAATGGATTTAATTGATATCTAATTCTCCACATTTGGTTATTTTGCATGTTCTTTAAACTATTTAAATCCTTCTTTCCTTGGATTGATAAAGCATTAAGATGTTATGTCTCTGTTATTTTAGGTTTTTAAATCATTGGTAATTATATGTCATGACACTATAGCTAGATTAAAGAAGCCATGAAAAATTAGGATTTAGGAATGCATGTTGAGTCCATGCATTGACTTGTTGCCATGTCTCTATTAAGATGTTGTCTCCCTATTATTTTGCATATTGCAAGTAGAATTAAATTAGTGCTAGTAAAGATTATTTTGCCCTTTTTATTATCTATGGTTCAAGAATGTGTAAGTTTGTTAAGAATTTGGACAAATTAAAATTGATATTGTGTGAAAGTAGTTGCGGAAAAAAATGGACATAAATAAAATCTAGATGACGTAAATAAAAGTTAAGGTTCCAGAATTATGGTAAAATAAATATCTTATCGCCATCTCTTTTAGGAATAACTTGAACATGCCTAATTCCTATTGATTGCTCTTTTAAGTCAAGTTGAAACTTAAATGTTCCTTGGGTTGCCGTTTTGGCCCTTGGAACATGGAACCTTTAGGTGACAAGTAACCATGACTAGGGCCATGGAGAAGATACCTTCTGAATAATGCTATGTTTCCTCTTTGCACTAATTTATTTTAAAAAAAGGTTTTATGACTTTATCAAATATGACTCTCTCAAAAGGTTCCATTCAAAGAATCTTCAAATTAGATTACAATAAAACTAGAACTTAATGTTAGAATTTACAATGGATCTAACTGATAGCCAATTTTCTACATTTGGTTATTCTACATGTTCTTTAAACAATTTAAATCCTTGTTTCCTTATATTGGTAAAGATTAAGATGTTGTCTATGCTATTTTCATTTTTTTAAATCACTGATAATTGTATGTCATGATGCTATGACTAGATTAAAGAAGCCATAAAAAATTAGGATTTAGGAATGCATGTTGAGTCCATAATAGGACTGTGGGAGGATGATAATGTGACATGGATTTTTACAAGCTTCATCCTACCCAATCTTATTTTAGTTTTTCTATTGAATACTTGTTAAGTCTGTCTTCTATGCAAACTATAACAATTTTACTGTTAGATATGTTTAATTATTTAAAATGCATCTTAGTCTTCCTTCGTACTTGTATTGGTAATGTGACATGTAGTAATCAGACATGTTACGATATTTTTAACTAGTACATCCATAAAAAAAAGAAAAAAAACACTTCCTTTTCCATTTTGGACCAAGTTTGCTTTATTGTTAGAAAATTATTCATCTTTTTAATGGCAAGCATTGAACGTCATGGTTTGGCTTACCCTTTATTATGACAATTGGTTTTGTTTGATCTTATGGCTTCTTAGTGTAGTATGCCATTTAAGTAGGTAGGCTAACTTTGTGCCAAGTAGACATGATGATTGGTACACAAAGGTGGCCAACTAGTTGTCACATTATGATCTGTACATGGCTTCTATCAAGCACTACTTATTCCTAACTTGTTTTCTACCACTATATATACCATTCTCTTTGCCTCTAATTTATCTTCAAATCAATTCGCACTAAACTTGCAGCTACCCAATAGAGCTTTCACTTGGAGTAAGAAGAAGAAGAGAAATTGAAAAGGAATTCAAAGCTGAAAGAAGTTCAAAGAAAGCTTAAAACACTAAAAAGTCTTAGCCTTAACAAGACTGCAACTGGGTGTTGAATAAGATAACTTTCTTAGGTAATTTGTTGCAACTTTCATACTGATTATCTTTTACCTTGAAAAGTAAGGCTTGTTTGATATCTCTAGTGTAGGTTCAATAGTAGAGCTTGAAGGAATAATATATAAACTATGATTTTAAGTTTTTAAAGCTATCATTTGGTTCTATGTAACAACCCACATAGATCAAACCCCAAAATGTCAATTTCAAAACTATCACTGGATAATGTAGATTAGAGAAGAATTGTTGCTTTTTAATGCACTATTGGATGGTGGAAATTTTGTTATAGCATACCTACATAACATATGTTCTACAAATCTCATACATTCTCTTTTAAGCTCATACCTTGATCTCTTCCTCTTCCTTTTCACTTGCAACAATAAGTTTCTCAATAGTGGATTCTTCTATTAATTCTGGTTTTTAAGCTTAGACTCAAACTCCTTATGAAGAGTTTTCTAAAACTTTAAGGAATTATTTAATAAGTTTAAAATTTTAAGAAAATTATTCAATATTAAACTATTTATGGGTTATTTGCATTTTTCCTTCTCTCCTAAGATTCTTGCAAAAGTTAAAAATTTCCCAAGTGAAACGTAATGACCTTTCTTATTCACCATAAAAGCAAAGAAAAATAAATTATGTCCTTTTTTTTTACTTTTTTTCATAGTTTTTGCTAAAAATAATTAGAAAGAGTCACAAATAGTACATATTCTTTTTGCTGATTGAGTTAATTGCAATTTCAACATTTTTAATTTTTTGAAACTTTAATAAATTATTTAATCAATTTAAAATTTTAAGAAATTTATACAACATTAAACTATTTGGGGGTTATTTGTATTTTGCTTTCTTTCCTAACATTCTTGGAAAGGTTAGAAATTTCCCTAGTGAAACATAGTGGCTTTTCTTTTTTACTGTAAAGTCAAAGAAAAATAAAGCATGCCTTTTTTTTGTTTTACTTTTTTCATAGTTCTTATTAAAAATAATTAGAAAGAGTAACAAATAGTACATATTCTTTCTGCTGATTCTATTAATTGCAATTTTAGCATTTTTAATTTTTTAAAACTTTAAGAAATTATTTAATAAATTTATAATTTAAAGAAAATTACACAATATTAAACTACTTATGGGTTATTTGTATTTTACCTTCTCTCCTAACTTTCTTGAAGAAGTTAAAAAATGTCCCAAGTCCAACGTATTTGCCTTTCTTATTCACTGTAAAGTCAAAACACACCTTACATATATATGTGGACATATGTCTTGGATAGTATATAGCCATGTGATCAATGGAGTATTTTGAGTATATAATTAACTGTCCATCCCCATTATAAAATTAAAAGAGACAAACACATAAAAAAAAGTTATAAATTCAACGGTGGAGCTAAGGGAGGCTAGATATTGCCTTAACTAAGGCTCCATACTTTCTCATATATATATATACACTTCGATTCTTTGAAATTTTAAAATATATATTTAGTAATAAAATTAAAATTTATAAAAAAACATAGAAATACAAATAAAATATTTAAAATTATAATTCTTCTATAATTAATTAATAAAAATAATTTATGCTTTAATTTTTTATCTCATTTTTTCTTGTTAAATATGAAAAAAAAAATTTGCACCTTAAAAATATTTTATGGAAACATATGTTTAATGTTTATTTGAAATAAAAAAATAGGTTAGAAACAAATTACCATGCAAACTAAAAGAAGGACCAAAACTCAAATATTAGGTAGCAATTATCATTTTTTGAGATACATGAAGTATATGTTGGTAAAGGAAAAAAAATTCCAGGTCCTCTGATTCCATATTCTTATATCCCACCATCCATATTTATTTTGCTTTCCCTCTCCTTGAATCTTGTGGATAATATACATCCACCAAGGTGAGTTACCCCAAGCTTGTATCAGGGCATTGTAGTTTAGGCTTTTATTATTGTGCTATTAATAAATGCTGATATTGTTGTAATTTATATAACTTTTTATTTTGTATTTTTTTCATTTTAGTTAATTATCATGGAAGGCCATAACAATAAGGAGTGGATGAGTTATGATAGATTTAGCAATGAATATCTAGAAGGGATAAAAGAGTTTATAACTCATGCTTTTAAGAATAAAAATGATAAAGAAAAACTTCTGTGCCCTTGTCAACAATATGTGTTGCAATTTTTCATTAATAAAAAACAAGCGTATGATCATCTGGTGGTGTATGGTATTATTCCATCATATGACACTTGGTTTTGTCATGGAGAATCCATTGATGTATCAAAGCCAAGGCAAGAAAACATAGACCAAGAAATTTCTAAGGGTGATGATATGGTTGGAATGATACATGATGCTTTTAGGGGATTGCTAGAAGCCTTCGATGTGGAGTTTGAAACTAGCAATTTAGCAAAATCAATGTTAGAAGAAACTAATCCTTTGCCATTAGAAAATGATCATCCAAATGTTGAGAATTTTAAGCGATTAATGGAATGCAGATGAAGAATTATACCCAAGGTGTGAGAAATTCACTAAACTTTCTTTTTTTGTTAAAATTTTATCACTTGAAAATTCTATTTGGATGGAGTAATGAATCCTTTTAATTCTTTGCTTAGGATTTTAAAAAAGGCATTTCCCAAGGGTGAAAAGCTACCTAAGTCCATACATGAAACAAATAAAATCATTGAGGGATTGAGTCTTAAGTATGAAAAAATTTAGGCGCGCCCTAATAATTGTATGCTATTTAGAAAAGAAAGGGTTTAGGATGATACATGCTTGATATGTGGAGCTTCCAGATGGAAAGACGATGAGAATGACACTGAAGGGAGAACTACTACAAAGACAAAGAAGGAAAGAATTACAGCTAAGGTTCCAAGGCACTTCCCCTTAGTACTAAGGTTGTAAAGGTTATTCATGTCATCTAAAACTTCTGATCTCATGAGATGGCATGATAAAGACTGCAACAAAGATACTTTTTTGCAACTCAAAAGCAAGGAAAACTTTTGATTTACATAATGTAGAATTTGCTAAAGACCCTTGCAATGTTTAGCTTGGATTAGCTAGTGATAGTGATAGATTTAACCGTTATGGCACAATACAAAGTGTTTATAGTACATGGCCAATGATTTTAATGCCATATACTTTACCTCCATGGTTATGTATGAAGCAATCATCTTTCATCCTTTCAGTAATCATTCCAAGACCAAAAGGACCTAGAAATAACATTGATGTATACTTAGAATATTTCATAGAAGAGTTGATAGAATTGTGGGAAGTAGGTGTTGAAACTTATGATGAATCAATGAATGAAACATTCACCGACTATCGTGTGGACTATAAGTGATTTTCTAGCATATGGCACCTTATTTGGATGGAGTATTTATGGTCAATTTGCATGTCCTATTTGCAATGTAGATACATCCTTTATTAGATTGAAATATGGTAAAAGAATTTGTTATCTATGCCATTGACATTTCTTGAAGCCAAGACATAAATACAAACTAGATGCAAAATCATTTAATGGAACTAAAGAGTCATACCTTGTACTACTTTCTATATCTGGATTAATGGTTCTAGATTAACTTAAGGACATTAACTTTACTTTAGGTGGACACATAAATGTCACTAGGGTTGAGGCTCATACATGGAGGAAGAAGAGCATTTCTTTAGGCTTCCATATTGGAAGTATAACTTAATATGCCATAATCTTGATGCAATGCATATAGAGAAAAATGTGTGTGATAACTTGGTTTATACAATATTAAATATTGACAAAAAGCCAAAAGATAACCGAAGTGCTCGACTTGATTTAGAAGAGATGAATATTAGATCAAACTTATGGCCTTAATAACGAGCTTCTGGAAGAACATATCTCCTTCTAGCTTATTTCCAATTGTCCACACATGAGAAAAATATATTTTATGAAGTATTAGAAAAAATAAAATTCCCACAAGGCTATGCATCAAATGTTGCACATTGTATTTGCAAGCATAAATTGTTAGGATTAAAGACTCACAATTATCATGTTTTAATGCAAGAGCTCCTGCCTCTTGCAATGCACACAACTTTGCTTGAAAAAGTGAGCTCTATTTTGATTGAATTATGCACATTCTTTTGAATGCTATATGGCAAAGTGCTTTAAGTGAAAGAGTTAGAGTTTCTTGAAGAAAGAAGTGTATTACTACTATATCATTTGGAGAAAATATTCCTTCCATCATTTTTTACAATCATGGTGCCCTTAATTGTTCACTTAGCAAAGGAAGCAAGACTTGTTAGGCTTGTGCATTATAGATGGATGTGCCCAATTGAGAGGTAAGAAGTATTTAGTTAAAGTCAATATATAAATTTCAACTAAACTATAATCTTAACATTAGTTAATTTTTATTTAGCTACTTATTCACATTAAGATCATAAGTTCATAATCTTGCACACCCAAAAGGTTCAATAACAGGAGCATATATTGCAAATGAATGTTAAAAATTTTGTGCATGCTACTTAAAAGGTGGTGAGTCAAGGTCTTATTGGTCAAGAAGAGATGAAGATGTCCAAGAATTCAAAGAAAATCAAGAAGGATGTTTATATTCAAGTCTCAGGTAGCCATATGGCTAGATTGATATCTTTATGTTGGATGATAAAACATGGTTACAAACATATCGATATGTCTTGTTCAATTGTGAATCTAATGCGGTCAAACCCTAAAAAAGTGAGTAAAAGATCATGATGTTGGTGTTTGAATGGTTATCTCACCTTTTAGTATTCTAATATGCTATAAATATGTAGTGAACATCTTGTTGACATCAAAAGATTAAATTGGAAGCATTGCTTTAGAGATCATGAGCTACACTCTATACATTTTGAAATATTTCATGATTAGTTCAAGGAGCAAATAAGTAGTTAACTTTAACTAACATTAATTTATGTTAACAAAGCTTTGACTTCCATTTATCTTTTAATGTACTTTTTTTTCGATTAAAAAACTAGGTAACATGAGTTAAAATCTACATCTAACAAAGAAATCACCAATCATATTAAAACTCTTGCTCAAGGTCCTAGCTATAATGTGAGGAGGTTCAAGGCATTTGATATAAATAATAGATACCAATTTCGAACAAAAGATTCTAAAAATTCCATGGAAATACAAAATAGTGATGTGATGGTAATCTCAAACACTAAAAGCTATTCTGATTTTAGTGATAATGCTCTAAAGGAAGGTTCTTTCACCTATTATGGACAATTGAATGATATAGTCAAAATAAATTGCTATGAAAACTTTAAAGTTATCTTATTCAAGTGTGATTAGGTTGATGTGACCACTGGTAGAGGAGTTAAGAAAGATACATTAGGGTTCACAGTTGTAAATTTTTTGCATTTGATTCATACTGGCCATTGAATGAATGATGAACCCTTTATATTTCCGTCATTAGAAGCCCAACAAGTGATATATATACAAGATCCTAAGGATCATGAGTGGTTTGTTCCTAGGCCAATTAAACTAAGGGATATTTTTGACATGGGAGAGGAAAAGGACATACAAGTTGAATCATCCATGGAAAATGAACCGCCTCACTCTTGTGGAATGGAATGTGCTTTAGAACTAGAGGATAACAGTTTTGATTGGCTAAGAAGTGATGTTGATGGCATAGAAATTGATTTAAGAGAATATTCTACTTAACCATCAAATGAACAAGATGTTAACATTGATGAAACAAGTGATACATATTATGACAATGATCAAGATAGGTAATTTTATGTATTTAATTTTTGAAAGAAGTTCATATTTATCCTCTTACTTATTTGATCTTTCTTTTGTTTTGAGTTCAACATGGGATATTTTTCTATCTTAAGTTACCCTATGTGTATTGGTCTATATTATATTATTTTCTTATATTGTAATGTTGAAAGCTTTCAGTGAATATGCAGATAATATCAACATGGCAAGAATGAAAAACTTAAAGTCAACAAGTTAAGGACAAACTGATGATGAAGTAAGAAAGTAAATGTTACAGTTGATTAATGAAAGCAACTCATCACAACAACAATCACTTGACAATGTAGAAGACATGAATTCACCAGACAGTATAGAACTTGGGCAAAGTGATGCAAAAGGTACTTTTTACTAAGATTTATATATTATCACTTTAGTTTAGAGGTCTATATTCAAGAATTATTTTATTAATTTTTTTTTCAATTTTAAGAAAAGAGATTGATAATATTTATCTTACACAGTTCATCTTGTTAGGTAAAGATTGTTCCCTAAAATATAAATGATTTTTTTAAAAATTGACATCCTGCGATGGACATCACTCCCTAGCCTAGCTGCCTGTGGGACTTTTATCTTTGTCTAATTATGGGAAGCAATGAACTAGCTGAAATATGAACTTCCAACTATTTATTTTCTTTGATTTCCGTTTGAATATTTTCCTATTTTGACCCAAATTCCGTGTCTGCTACCGGGCCGTATTGCTCACCTGCCAAATATTGTCCATTCAATATGTCATTTTATGAGACCTGCATACTTTGACTGACCTCATCTTTTCCATACACATCCAATGTATTGGTTTGATTTGCTTGTAATTCTGAATTATAGTTGCAATTTTATTGTAATTAATAAAATTATGAAAAAATAAAAATTATAATTATTATAATATAAGATTATATATAATTTGTAACAATAATAATATATGATATTTATAATTTTACGATATTATAATTATGGATAGCAATTTAGAACTCTGTCATTATCTTAGTAAGCTTAGTGAGTGAAAAATGTTTTAGCTCACTAATAATCTTGCACTTTGTTGCAGACAAAACGCAAGCCTTAAATGTGATACGTTATTGTGTTTTCACGTGTGTGAGTTAAGATTCACGAGTGGAGTTTTAAATTTTAAATTGTTTTGTTTACTTCATCCTTCTTTATTTTACACTAAAGCCGTTTATTCAGGATAAAGCAGCCCCATTAATGAAAAGTCGGCATCAACCGTGTCAAAAAAATAGTAAAATATATAGATTTAATCCCTCTGATTTAGTTTGTAAAATATGCAAATTACTTAATCTCTTCTTTTTTAAACGACAATAATTCAATAAAAAATTAAGTTAAACTATATAGAGTAGAGTTTCCTTGTAAAATATATAGTACTATTTTTGACTTAGGAGAAAATTTAAAACAACCAAAGAAATTGTGATAGTTGTTGAATTTCTTTCTTCTCCATTTTTTTCCCCTTAATTCCTTGTCATATTGGAGAGAGATAAACATTGTATTTGTATATCTAATAAAATCCAAATTTCTTTTATTATGTATAACAAGATTTACAAAAAAAACTCATATATATATATATTTCTCTTCAACATGACATAAAAATAACTAAGAGAAAAAAGAGAAAATTCAAAATAAGTTCCTAGATTGTACTTGGAATTTCTTATAGTTTATAGATATTTGAATCTTTCATTATTATTATTAAATCATTATTATTATTAATTAGCTAGATTGACAATGAGATTTCTACATCACCATCAACTTGACATAACAACTACCAAAAACTCAAGCAATAAAAATAGCGTATAAAAAAATTTTAGAAAGGTGTCTTCTAGGAGCAAGACCTACATTGAGCTAGTGCTGGCTTGTGTACCAAAGCTTATAGTCAGACGCCAAAGTTCTGCTTGTGGAAAAGAATTGTTAGAAGGCACCTCCAGCAGCATATCCTAATCAAAACTATACTAAACAAAGTTGAAAAACTAAATGTAAATTCAAATGATTAGTTGTTGTAGGCATTAATTATTGCTAAGCGCATGTATATCCTGAGGATAAAAACTTATAAAAACACTTAGGAACGGGTATCTAAGTGTATAGAGTCGTTAGTTTTTATTTACAACTTGAATTATCAAGTCACAATCTCATCCAGAAAGCAACAACAACAATCTCTAAAAACAAGTTAATGCTTGGTTACTTTCTAGTTTGTGTGGCATACTTCTTAGTATATGTGTTCTCATATACTGAATTCCATCAGCAATAGCAATACTTTGTTCTTGTAATTATAAGTTTGAATCAAATTTATTTTTTGTATCCATTATTTAGATTCTTCAAGAAAAAGAGTACATGGGCCAACACTGCTGACAGCTGTATGGAAGTTGTCTGTTGGAAAAAAAATTATTGTAGAGTTCAATTATCGGAACCAACTGATAGGAAAAGAAGGTTAAAAACTTGCTAGCTTTCTCGGCATTGTAGCTAAGACTCTAGAATTAACACCTTTACACATACAAGATTGGATAGTTTTTCTAGAAACTAAAAAAGTCAAATTGTTGGAGTTTCTCAAGGTAAGAATAAGCCTTTTGAATTACTAATTAGTTATACCTTTAAACCAAATTTTTATGCTTAATAAAAGATTATTAATGTATTCAACATTGCAAAAGAAATTTTCTTTTCCATAATGAGGTAAAGGGTTTATTCAAAAGTGATTAATAATGTACAAATCTGATTTGAAAAATGAATATAGCACAAAGTATAAAAACAAGAATGATTTAATGAAAAATAAACCTCCACATATTCTAATTGACCAATAGACTAGCTTTGTAACTCATTGGCAATTTGAAAAGGCAAAGGTATGAATTATTTAATTCATATAACTATGATTAGGAACCAAGATCAACAGAAGACTATGATTGTAACTCATTGGCCTTGCAACTTTTTCCATTGGAACTACTGGTCTGTTAGGATCAGAAGCTAAATAAGCACATTGGAATTAACACATCCTAGCCAACAGATCCATGCAAAACATTAGATTAGAATAAAGATTCAAGGAATACCTTTGCAATGATTGAGGGACTTGTTCGTTAATCACTTTTTTGACTTTTTTTCTACCGAAGAATTTGAGGTATCCACATGAACCATCAGATCACTAGTGAACATCCACACAAACACTGATTAGAATTCTTCTCCTTAGCCTTGTAGTGTTAACTATGCCTTTTCAAGGGTTATGATAAAAGAGGGGTGCTAAGGTTTTTTTATGCTTTGGAATGTGTGAACAATCATGTATTATTACCCAACAAGCCTATTTAAATAGGTGCATAGAAAACCCTAGCTAATTGGGTTTTGTTCCATGTATAATTATAGGCTTATTATTGGGCCTTATAATTATAACATGAAATTCCAAAATATTAAGCCTAAATAATTTGGTCCATCAATTTCAAATCTATTAGGCTTTAAGTGTGTGACCTTACAAGCTCTCATTACATTGGTAATAATCATAAATCACATTAATGATCATAAATAATGAGCGGTGTCTAGTAACACATCATTGTTACCCAAGTAATGAAAAAGTCAGTGATTCAACTGAACCTTTATATGTAATCATTATTTATGTCCTTCTATTCTAGACATCTAGATTGAGCATGAGACATGGACTGTGTCATTCCCATATAGCCCAATCCAAAGGTTTCTTTATTCCTAAGTAAGCTAACTGAAACAAATATAATTGACATCCCATGTCAATTGATTTAAACATGGCCATGCATTTTCTCAACCTTGCTTAATCAAGAGGCCCACAGATGTCACTCCTGTTATATGGAGGGATAAATTCCATCTTAATCACACAAATCCTTTCGCATGATATGTGACATATCTAATAACTACCTTTTCATTCACTCAACTATGAGTGACGTAGAGTAGTATCAAAATATAAAACTCACATATAGGGAATCTTGGCGACCTCAAGTCAAAGGATCATATTAATAATGATCACTAAGAATTACTCATGACACTCACATAATGATCCACATAGCGTTCTTAGGATGGGTCGGTCCAGTATACAAGTTCTCTACCTTATATTCATGTGTGGACTTAATATCTCATATAAGTCACCATACATGCTAATCTTAACATATCAAAGCAACTAAATCCTTAATGATATATGACTAGGGACATTTAAGATTATAATTATTCTATGGTTATTATTATAATTAAATATATTATGTAGATAATATATGTATAAATATGATAATTGGAATTGTTATTAAAATAATACAATTCAAATTTACAATCATCAATATGATTGGTTTTAAGGTATATATATTAACATGGTCTTAGTTCACAATTTGAAAATATGATTAGCAATCTGAATAAACTATGGTAATATTCTAACATATATAATGTTTCTTCCTCATTCGGTTATTGTTGTTTTGTCACAAAAAGGAGTATCACAAATAGAAACAATTATGCAAAGTAGAAGATGCCTCATAAATCTAGATCTAAGAGCTTTGCTTGTATAATGGCAAAAATGGTATGAAATTACTCCATTAAAAATTAGTATCTTTCTTCAATTTCATAAATTTAAAGTAAAAATAATATAGTCCTTGTTATTATATTACATTTTCTATAATAAACTAATGTTTTAGGCACAAAATGGGGTAGAGCCAACATGAACATTAGTATATTGTGAAACTCATACACAACACGAGGATAGCAGGTCACAAGATGAAAATTCAGTAAAAGAAGTTGCAAGCATGTTTTAAGTTTAATTACAATCTAGTTTAGATTGTTAATAGTTTACAGTTTCTTTTGCTTATTTAAGTTCTTTGATCCCCATTTTATGTAGGCACTAATAAAAGAGAAGTTGAATAATATTAAAACTTCAAATGAAAAAAATTCTGAAACCGTTTCTTGGGAAAGAGATATATACTCTCAAGTGTTTGGAGCTAAAAAAAGTGGTCATGTACAAGGGCTAAGACTTGGTTTGACTCCTAAATCACTTTGGGGTAAAAAGTCTTCCTTGGAATGTATGGAAATAAATGATTTATCTCATGATATAGTCCAAAAATTAGAGGAAGTGAAATTGAAGGAAAAGCATTCATGAGAAACTAAAAAAAATGATGGAAAGTCAAGAAAAGTTGCTTGGTGAGGTAGTATTTACGAGATCAGTCATGAATAAATTTCTTCCTACAGAACTAGTTGGATCTTCAAGTTCTAGTAGAGGGTTAAATGGATAGGTATATTATTTTGAGGTTTAATCCATTGTATTTGTGAAATTTAATCAATATTGGTGTTGTTTTAATATTTGATACATCTTATTATAGGCTCTTAATGCCAATAGTGGTCATAGTGGAATAGAACTATCACAAATGCCAAGATTGGATATGACTCCCCCAAATATCCATCCTACTATTGAATATGATAACTTACTTGAATTCTATTATCTACTATATTTTATATTTCTTTTTATACACTTGGTGGGTGAAAAGATCTAGGAATAACAAAAATTAAATGGTCTCTTTTTCAAGATAGCTCTATCTATCCTATAGTCTTTTTATTCTATTATTCTTATTCCATATTTGATGTTGTTAGTCTATTGTTACATTATGCTACTAGTTAATCTAGAAAAAGAGATATAGATTGATAAAGTTCAACTATTTCCCGCATTATGTCAAATTCACATAATTGTAATTCTCATAAAGTTTAGCCTTGAATGACTCTAAGCATACTGCACACTCTTCTTGCTCCAAGACTTTCTAACTTAGTTTAGTCCAACTGAACTTCCTTGACTTACATTTCTTTCCCTTTGTTTGTAACTTTACTAGGATGATAGATTTTCCTTCCACACATTTTGACTTCTCTTTGCTATTTAACTTGGAAATTAAATTAAACATTTCAATACAAATTAAGTAGAAAAATGAGAACTTTTTGAAAATTAGAGTAAATGAGAACTTGTGAGGAAAAAGTGAATGTCCAGCCATGGGTGAGAATTAGAGTCTAATTAAATAAGAAATGGTCATTGTTGTTTAGCTGCTAGTTGCCATTTTTTTAATCAAAATTTCCAAAATAAGTTAAGTTTCTTTTCCCATTAGGACCTTATTTGTTACATATATATATATACTGAAACAATATTAGCTTTTTTATCCTAGCTTGAAGTTTCTCTCCAATATAGTGAAAATAGAAATATATAACCTTAAGATAAAGGGAATGAAAAGGCCAGTGGAGACATTTGTCAATGTTTTTTGCATTGGTTACAATTGTGGAGTTTAATTTGGGTTATAGCTATCTAAATTGAAATAAACTCTAACCATTTCTAAACTTGTTGAAAATGTTCTAATTATATATTTTATTTGTTTAATTCTTTAGGAATACTTTTGTTTAAAACTTTTAACTCATGATGATTATTTCATTGTTCATTAATATATAAAAAACAATTTTCAAGTATAAAAATAGGATGTCATGTGTATATTGTCCATATTAAGCATTATAGTAAAATAGTTTTGTTTTCCTACAATGACAATTATATAGCCAACATCTACATAGTTAAGTAATAAGCACAACAAAGAGTCAAGCAATGACCACAATAAAAGACAATTAATTAATTTGTATTTCATAGTCATAAAGCAACAAGAAAAAGTGTCTCCCTAAATTTCATTGAATAAGATGTTAATAACACATTGAAATTATTATTAGATACTTAATCTCAAGTTATTATAAGTAATGACCCAATTGAACATCAAGATATTCCTCATTATATGTGTCACAATATGCAGAATGCTGAAACCAAAGGTTCTTAATGATGGCAGTTACATCTTGTAATAAACAAGTTGTTGTCCTACTGGACATAGAAGGATAGAAACTTGCTTTGTTGCACTTAGATGAATGGACAAATCATAAGAATTAGAATTGGATCTCTTGTTTCAACATAAAATTTGCTCTTTGGAAGCTTCAAAACCATAAAAGAAAAAATCCTTCTTGTATTGGTACCTCTTTTTTTTATTTTCTCTATGCTCATCTAGTTACTTCACCTGATCATATAGTATGATACTATATATAAAATAGATATTTAAATGTCCAATAGTATCAATATAAAACTAGATAACCTTTAGCCATTTGGCATGACTTTTTATAATTTTCAAGGTGCATTGTAATTTCTCAAGTTCAGGTTCATAAATAGAAGAAAAGTTAATATTCTATCTTGCTTACCCTCTAAGAAGTTCTATTTGATATTAAAGTGTGTTTACATATAATTTTCTAACTACCTTTGAATTAGAGATAATAGTTTGATACTAATTAATTATCACTATTATTCTAATGTTTTAGTGGTAATTATTAGAGATAATTAAGGGCATAACATTTGCTACTAAAGATTGGGTGAACTGGCTATAACATCTTTGTAATAAAGGCAAAAACATTTACCATTAATAATTATCACTATTACTAAAAATCTACAGCAATTATTCAAATTTTTACCAGCATTTATTTTTAATTCTTTAGTGACAATTATTGAAGGTAGTTAGTGGTAAAACTTTGTTGCTAATGATTGGGGGGACAAATTTTAATAGTTCTGCATTAGTGGCAATAACTTTTTCCATTAAATAATTGTCATTATTACTAAAAAGCTTTAATGGCAATTAATCTACCCTTCACTAACATTTACTATAATTGCTATTATAACTTTTGCCAATACAAACATCAACAACAAATTTACGATTGTTAGTAAAAGTATTAGCGATAATTTTTATTGTTGCCAAAAGCAATTTTAATTGCCAATAAAGGCCAATTCCAATGTAGTGTAACTATCTTGCTTGTTAATATCAAATATCTAAAATAATGTTTTTATTTTCTTTATTTTATTATTTTCTTCCCATAGTGTGTTAACATATTAAAGTTCCTAGATTTCAGTTTCCGCCTGAACTTTACTTTTGTGTTAAATGAAAGTGTTTCTCCACACTGAATTTCCTATATTATGTTTATGGCTTGCTATATAAAGTGGCCTTTCTATTGTGTTTTACTAGATACTATATTGCAAGTAATTTGAATAGAGAAAATGAATGAGTGAGATATTACAAGTTACTAGTGTGATAGAAGATATATACATGACAATAACATTAAGCACATTTATATACTTAAATGGATTTGAAATTTTGAGATACATGACAATAACATGCTAATACATAATCTGATAGATGCTTGTCTAAAAGCTAGTCATCATATTTAGGTAATTATATTTATATTATTAGATATTTCTTAACTCAATCAAATGTGCTCTTTGTATGACCTAAAGTTAGCCTTTTTATTATATATGTTACTTTTTTACTTCAAGTTTATTTGATTTGTTAGTGTTAAGTAGCTGAAAATGATCAATTGGTTGCTAACAAGTACCCTATTCACTTGTGCAACATGCCCATCCAAGTGGTCATATGTTGTTATGTTGAACTTTAGACCTTGGATGTGAATTCACATGCATATTGAAGCCTATGTATATTTTATATTTTCCTCAAATCATGAATATTATTGATATTTTGACTGGGATTAGGAAGGAAAGGAGCATATTAAAGATATTATGGTGACCTTGTTAACTTAACTCAGATATAAATTTCCACAAGTTAGTCTCTAGTAGATGTTTATCTTTGAAGCGTTTAAGTTTTCATTTATTGTATTTTCTCATTTTTTGGTTCCTTTTTTTTATTAATTCAACCTCATATTTAAGAATAGATTTATATTTTTGCAAGTTTATAGGATTCATCCTACTTATATTTTTCATTATTTTCATTTGATAATGACTTTTTTGCTATTGTCATCAATGATCCTACTTAGACTATAATAGTTCTTTCCTTATATAAAAAAATTGTTTCAAGAATATATCATTGAATCAATTTCAAGTGTTCCATGCATTAGCCAGGGCTTACTTCAAGTTAACACGATCTCTTTTATATTGATAAAAGATATACTTTAGTTCTTGTCATTTCCTTGTCACTTTTTGCAAGTCCCTAATTAAGTGAATATATAAGCTACATGCTTATTTTCAATAGGCTAGAACACTTTATATTCTGCAACAAGAATCATATTGTTAATTTATCATAAGTGATCCTTTCTTCTTTATCTTAACTTTAGTCTTGTTAGTGAACAAAGCCTGTTAGTATGCAAAGATATATGAGCCTGGACCCATCTCTTGTAATCCTATATTTTTATTATAAATAAACATTGCCTTCCTTAGCTAAAGATATAACCCTACAAATCTTTCTTTTCTTCTAACATGGTATCAAAGCTTAAACAAAACTCTAGAACTTATACACATCTTTAAACCAAAACACTCTTTCTTTCCCTCTCATCCCTCTCATCATCTTTTCTTTTTTCTTTTCTTTTTTTCTCTATGTAACTACGTCACAAAAAAAATTTGGTAGCAACTTAAAGTTGCGTATTTAGAAGAAAAATATGAAAATCTAGTGTTTGTAGTTGCTATTGGTATGCCTGCTGAGCATACATGAATGGTATCAAAGAGTCTATTTGAAGCATTTGATGGATAACAGATGGTCCATTTTGAAAACTGGGTGGATCAGAAGAGAGATCAATGGCTGGTGACTCTTTTTAGATGGCACGTGATTAACACATGCTCATTAGGTGACAGCATGTGAGACCCACTCATAAAGGACATTATTGGCATGTGACAACATATGGTGTATTCTTCGGTGATGCGCTTCCTTGTGCAGTTTCATCTCTGTGCATCACACCTTCCAATGTACTTGAATCGATGTTTTGATTGTTTCACTTATGGTCTTTTGAATTTATTTTGATTTTCTAGTGTTATATCCAGTAAATTTCTTGATATAATGTCAGACACAAATAAATCAAACTTTGGCTTAGGTGAAATAAATGCATAGAATAATGATTTTAAATCTCTCTTTTTTGATTTAATTCCTATGGCTACCAAAATTACTGATAAAAAACCTAATGTTGATGGGTGTAAATATCTTGCATGGAAAAAGTCTATTGAGTATTTTTTTAAGGGCGTTGGCAGATCTAACCATCTAACTAATGATCCACCCATTGATAATATGAGAACTTGATGGATTATGGAGGATTGGAAACTATTTGTCCTAATAAGTAATATTTTGAAAAATTATGTTGAAAATAATTGTGTACATTGCAAGACTATTAAAGACTTGTGGACATTCCTTGAATCCTTTTTTTAGGTAAAGATAATTTAAGTCATATTTATGACTTATATGTAGCTTTGTTTCAGCAAAACGTACAAGGAAAAATTATCTCAAATTTTTACCGAGTGGAACAATATTTATGAACAATAGGATAATTTTCTTCCTATCATTGAAGATGTTAAGGCAATACGAACTTAATGAGAATAGTTAGCTATTTTATCTTTTCTCATGAATGTACCTATTGAGCTTAGTCTCATTCGCTAACAAAATTATCTAAGTAGTTAACTCAACAGTTTGTTTTTTCTTGTGTTCTTCAAGCAACTTGAGAGTTACCATCAGCTTCCCCAATTAACTCCTTTACTTTAGTCAGTTCAAGTACTAGAGAAGGTCATAGAGGTGTTAGAGGAGGTAAAGGAAGAGGTTGTAATCAACCTAATAGTAATATTTGTTTTTACTATAAGGAATTAGGTTATATAAAGAAAATATGTCCTAAGGTGGTTGGATGAAATACATCTCGATTTCCAAACACTATTTTTAACACTCCTACACTAGAATCTGAGCACATAACTTTGACTAAGGATGAGTATAATCATTTGCTTTAACTTTAGCTTTCACCACAACTATCAATTCTATAGTAACCACCCTCCACTCCATCTATTACTAATCTGATTTAAACAAGTAATCCTACTGCCTGCCTTTCGCATTCCAAGTCTAGGTGGGTAATTAATTCTGGGGCCACTAATCATATGTCAGGAGACATAGGTATCTTTTCTTCTTTTACATCCTTATCTTCTTTTATCCCTTTAACTAATAGGTTCACTGCTTCTATTGTTGGGAGTGGTATAGCTAATGTTACTTTTAATATTTCTTTAATTAATGTCTTGTGTCTTCCGAAATTTTCATTTAACTTTCTATTAGTTAGCCAAATCACACATACTTATAATTATGATATTTTTTTTCTTTCCTGCTTATTGTATTTTTCAGGATCTTTCAACAAATAAGATTTTTGGTAAAGGATACGAATTTAGTGGACTGTATGTGCTTGATAGTAACTTCCCTCAACCTATTCCTCCACCCATTACTATAGCAACCACCATTACTCTATACTAATTATATTGTCAATTAGGACATCCCTCATTGTCATCCTTAAAGAAATTATGTCCTCATTTAAGTTTTGTTTCAAATTTTAATTGAGAGTCATGTTAGTTTGCCAAATAGCATCGTTAGACTTATGTTTCTCAAGTTAATAAATAGGTTGCATCCCCTTTTGAGTTAATCCATTCTAATATTTGGGGTCCTTATCCAATTATGTCAAAACTTAGTTATCATTACTTTGTTATATTTATTAATGATTATTCAAGAACTACTTGGCTTTATTTAATAAAAAATTGATTTGAATTGTTTAATATTTTTTGTGCCTTTCATGTTGAAATTATGAATAGCTTTCATATTTCTATCAAATATTTGCATAGTGATAATGCTAAAGAATATTTTTTTGTGCAATTTTCTTTATATTTATCCAAGCATGGTATTATAGATCAATCTTCTTATGTGGTTACCCCACAACAAACTAGGATAGCCAAATGAAAAAAATCATCATTTAATGGAGGTTCCACGTGCACTTCTATTTTAGATGAATGTTCCTGAGGTATTTTGGACAAAAGCTATTTCTATAGCTTGTTTCTTAATCAATAGAATGTGTTCTTCAGTTCTTAATGGTGAGGTACCATATTCTCTCTTCGTTCTTTCTTAGCCATTATTTCCTCTCATTCCACGCATCTTTGGTTGTACTTGTTTTGTTCATGACTATTGCTCATAGTTTCTAAATTAGATCCTCAATCCTTAAAATGCATTTTTTTCCTAGGTATTCTTGCACTAAAAAAGGTTACTATTGTTATTCTCCTAATTTGAGATGTTATTTTATGTCATTTGATGTTACATTTTTTAAGTCAGTTCCTTTCTTCGATTCTCATTGTAATCACTGGTAGTGATGAGGCACGAATTTTAGAATTAAAGAGCTTTCTTCAATCTAAGTTTCAAACTAAGGATTTGGGACCACTTCAATATCTCCTCACTATTGAGATTATTTAAAGCAAAAAGGTAATTTTTATTTCATAGAAGAAATATATTCTTGACCTCTTGCAGGAAATTGGTTTGCCTAGCTCAAAATCATGTGACACCCTAATGATCCCAAATGTTAAGCTTGAGTGGGAAGGAGAGTTACTAAAAGATCTAGAATGTTACAGAAGGTTAGTGGGCAAATTGAATTATCTTTCTATCACAAGACTTAACATTGCTTTTGCAATGAGTGTAGTAAGTCAATTTATGAATTCTCCATGAACCTCTCATTGGGATGCAATTTTACACATCATAAATTATCTAAAAAAGGCACCTATATGTGGAATATTATATCAAAATCATGGTAATTATAGAATTGAAAGCTTTTCTGTTGCTGATTGGGTAGGGTGTCTTATGGATGGAAGATCTAACTAAGGATATTGTGTGTTTGCTGGTGGAAATCTTATATCTTAGAAAAGTAAGAAATAAGTAGTTGTATCCCAATTAAGTGTAGAGTTTGAGTATCAAGCCATGACTCATGTTATTATTGAACTTGTGTGGCTATCTTATCTTCTCAGTCAACTTGGAATCACGTCATCTGGAGCTATATAATTATAGTGTGAAAATCAAGTAGCTACTCACATTACAATGAATCCTATGTTCCATGAACGAACTGAGTATATAGAAGTTGATTGTCACTTTATCAAGTAGAAACTTCAAGGTGTTATAGACCTTAGACATATAAGAACTGGGGAATAACTTATTGATTTGTTTAAAATGCTCTTCTTGGAAAATAGGTTGATGATATTTGTAATAAGTTGGACATGTTTAATATTTATGCTTCAGCTTAAGGGAAAGTGCTAGTAAACAAAGCCCATTAGTATGCTAAGATATGTAAGCCTAGGCCCATCTCTTATAACCCTATATTTTTATTATAAATAAACATTACCTTCCTCAATTAAGGATATAGCCTCACAAATCTTTCTTTTCTTCTAACAAGTCTGATGGTGATTGTTGATTTGCATTTAGTCTAGTATGTATCTCTTCATTTTTAACCTTACATAGTCCTTACTTTAGGTGAAAGTATCTTTTCATCTTTTTATTGAAACTTTTAGTTTTAGTCTAGATAAATAAATGTGGTGGTTGACTGATGTTTAAGCATTGCTAAAGAGAGAAATGCAAAGAAAGTGGTTTTAAAGGAAACCAATAAACACAACAAATAACATCATCCTAGTTAGAGAAAGTATAAGAATGAGTGTGACTTTTATTTGGGGCACCATAGAGAGAAAATCTAGAAAGATCTTTAGATAAATGTTTGGTTAACATGTATATAAACTTTTGCATTCATATTTAGGTTTCACAAATTATTGATTGCATAATTCATACAACTTTTGATATGATATTTGGAATAGATGGTGTGAACAAACAAGTCAAAATGCAATAGTTTCAACTTATCTTACCATGACACATGAATGATGCCAATATCACTATCTTAGCTTTTCTTTTAAAGGATTATTGTCCCTTTTTGTTTTGCTTCTATTTTACTTTCAAGGGAAATTTGACATTAATATAAGGGTTGTTCAATGTTCATGCAAGTCTTTGAATAGTGTTGCCAGGCTTCTTGGAGAAGCTTTCCCTCTCATTTGCTAGGTTTTAAAAGCTTTGCTTCTTTTGAATTTTCCTTTTTCTATTTTTCAATGTGGCATTTCACTGCTATAGGCCTTTCCTCATCTATTCAGTATATTTCTATTTTTTTTCTTTTTTCATTTCTGATATTCTCTCTCTCATTTTTATTTTTCACTTTTTTATCATAATGGCAATGACTATAGGTGGAACCTCATGGTTTCATACTTTCACTATTGACATTAATAATTTAAGATTCTTAAAATTTCTATATTCATGTGTATAGTATTTCTAAATTATTTGAATAAGTTTATGTGATTCATAGTTAATATATCTAGATGAATGTGATTCATTTATAAGAACACTAAATAGAGGGGTATGAATATAGTCATCCTATGAGCCTATATAAACCCTTTGTATTTGTAATTTTGGTAGCAGCTAATTTAAAAAATATCCTCTTTCTCCTAACAAAGTGGTATCCAAGCTTGGTTAAAGATAAGTAGTTTTCCATTAATTTCTAAGCTTATAAAAAAATATGCACTTTGGTGTGTACAAATGAAGGCCTTGCTTGACAGTTAGTAAGCATGGGATATTCTAGAAAATGATTATCAAGAATAAAAAATGACATAGTTTTGAATCAAAATCAAGGAGAGATCTTGAATAGGAATTGCAAGTTAGATTAACTTGCACTTGCCATGGTTCATTCAACATTGGATGCATGCATGCTTAAAAAGGTGGCCAATGCTTCTACTTCTTGTGAAGCTTAGGAAATTCTAAAAACATCTCTCCAAGGTATTAACAAAGTAAAGAAGGTAAGACTTCAATCACTAAGGGGTGAGTTTGAAGCTTTAAAGATGATGGAATTTGAATCAATTTCAAACTATAGTTCAAAGGTGAAAGTAGTTGTGAATTAATTAAAAAGATATAGAAAGAATGTTGAAAATGTTTGTGTGGTGGAAAAGATACTTTGCTTTTTGACTTCCAATTTTGATTTTATGGCATGTGTCATTTAAGAATAAAAGAAATCTAGACACATTAATATTTGAAGAATTAGAAAGTTCTTTACAAGCCCATGAATTAAAGATTAAAATAAGACAAGAAGAGCCATTAGAGCAAGTTCTTAAACTTAAGGCTTCATTAAAGAATAATACAGGAGAAAAGAGTGAAAGAGGATGTAGAAAAGGAAAAGGATGTGGTCATGGCCAAAGAGGAAAAGGAAAAGGAAGAAATAATGGTGAGACTTCAAGTAGTAAAGAAAAAGTTCAACAATCATCTAGAGGTTGTGGTAGATCAAGAGGAAAAGGACATGGTTTCTATTAAAATACAAATAAAAGAAGGTATGACAAATCTAATGTTGAATGCTACAATTGTCATAAATTTGGCCATTATTCTTGGGAATGTCATAGCCTAACTAGTGATGTTGAAGAAAAAGCTAATCTTGTTGATGAAAAGCAAGAAGTTGAGGAGTCAACTTAGCTGCTAACATTAAAAGAAGAAGAAAATGGTGCTAGTAGTTCATGGTACTTAGATAATGGAGCTAACAATCACATGGATAGTTATAAAGAAAAAATTATTACACTAAATCAAAATGTGAAAGGCAATGTGTCTTTTGGAGACTTTTCAAAGTCCAAATTGAAGGGAAAGGTACAATTTTTATCTCTTCTAATGATGGTACCCATAAGTTAATTATTGATGTGTACTATATGCCTAAATTGAAAAGCGATATTTAAGTTTAGGCTAACTTCTTGAAAAAATATATGAAATTCTCATGAAAGATAAGTATTTGTGGCTTAGAGATTAAAATACTAATTTGATTGCTAAGGTGTTTATGTCAAAAAATAAAATGTTTATTTTTTAATCTCAACACAATTGAAGCAAAATGCTTGAAAGCTAGTATGCAAGATGATGCAAGGTGTTAGCACATAAAGTATTGTCATTTGAATTTTAGAACATTCAAGGCCATGGGAGAAAATAAAACGGTGAAAGGAATGCCTTTTATCAATCATCTCAATCAATTATGTGAAGCATGCTTTATTGGAAAGCATGCTACAAAGAGCTTTTCAAAAAAAGCTTCATCTAGAGCCACCAAGCCACTTTAACTTATATATGTTGACATGTATGGGCTAATCAATCCACCTTTATTTGGTAAGAGTAAATATTTCGTACTCTTTATTGATGATTTTAGTCGAAAGACTTGGATTTACTTTCTAAAGTAAAAATCAGAAGCTATTGTTATATTAAAAAATTTCAAGGCTTTTGTAGAAAAAGAGAGTGACTATGAGATCAAACCTTTGTGATCTGATCAAGGAGGTAAATTTACTTCTAAATAATTCAATAAATATTGTGAAAATCATGGAATTCTTTATCCTTTGACTATTCTGAGATCATTACAACAAAATGGAGTAGTCGAATGGAAAAATAGAACCATTTTGAATATGGCTAGATGCATGTTGAAAGCCAAAAGTATGCTAAAAGAGTTTTAGATCGAAGTTATTTTTGTGTTGTTTATTTGTCCAATTCCTCACTAACATTAAATGTTAAAGATCAAGCTCCTTAACAAGCTTGGAGTAGAGTATAGACCAACATTAGTCATTTACAAGTTTTGTGGAGTATTGCATATACTCAAGTACTGCACCAAGAAAGATTCAAGCTTGATGATCAAAGTGTCAAACATGTGCTCATTGGTTATGATTCAAATTCCAAAGGCAGCAAATTGTACAACCCAAGCAATGCTAAGGTAATAATAAGTCAAGATGTTGAATTTGATGAAGAAGTAAAATGGAATTAGGAAATCCAAGAAGAAAGAATTTATGATTTTTTCCCATATTTTGAAGAAGATAAGTTTGAGGCACCAATGCAACTAGTGACCCCACCTTCTTCACCAATCCTAACTAATGAGTCATCACCATCATTTGTAGGAAGTTTAAGTGAAAGGCCATAAAAAATGAGAAGTCTTATTGATTTGTACAATGCGACTGAACCTATTGATTTATTTTATCTCTTTGTAGATAGTGAGCCTTTGAATTTTGAAAACACTATAAATGATTTTCAATGGAAAACCATGGATGATGAAATCAAAGCAATAAATAAAAATGAAACTTAGGAATTAACAACATTTCCTAAAGTTCATAAAGGTATTGGAGTTGAATAGAGGTATAAGGTGAAGAAGAATGCTTATGGAGAAATAGAGATATATAAAGCAAGGCTCATTGCCAAAGGCTACAAGCGAAAACAAGGTGTTGATTATGAAAATTTTTTTACACCAATTGCCCTAATGGAGACTATTCATCTTCTTATTGCATTAGTGGCTCAAATGAAATGGGATTTTTTTTCAACTTGATGTGAAGATGGCCTTCTCCCATGGTTGCATTGAAAAGGAGGTTTATATTGAGCAACCCCTGGGTTATGAGGTCAAAGGACATGAAGATAAAGTTTTAAGATTAAAAAAAGCTTGTATGGATTGAAGCAAGCTCTAAGAACATGGAAAAGCTAAATTGATAAATACTTTCAAGATAATGGATTTGTTTATTGCTTTCATAAGTATGCTCTATATGTTAAATCTCATGATAATGGAGATATTTTAATTGTTTATCTTTATATGGATGATATCATTTACATTGGCAAGAATCCAACCTTCTTTGGAGAATTCAAGAAGATTATGTCACTTGAATTTGAGATGAATGATATAGGGCTCATGTCACACTATTTGGGCTTGGAAGTAAAGCAAGAGAAAAGCAACATTTGCATCACTCAAAAGGGATATGCAAAGAAAATATTAGAGAAATACAAAATGCTTGATTGCAACTTTGTAAATACACCCATGGACATTGGAGTGAAGTTGTCAAAATTTGAAGAAGGAGAAAAGGAATATTTTTACAAAGAAGTGAAGCTCAAGTATGTGAAAACTCAAGATCAAATTGTGGATATTTTTACAAAGCCACTCAAGTTTGAAGATTTTCCATAAGCTAAGGTCATAGCTAGAAGTGAAGAAAGAGTCTCAAATTGGGGGAGAGTGTTGAAATTAATAATTTAATACTTGTAAAATTTCTAGATTCATGTGTAGTATTTCTAAGTTCTTTGAATAAGTTTGTGTGATTCATGTATTAGAAAAGTGTGATTCATACTTAATATATTTAGATAAGTGTGATTCATGTATATGATATTAAATAAAGGGGTATGAATTTAGTCATCCTATGAGCCTATATAAACCCCTTGTACTTGTGATTTTGGTAGAAGTTAATTTGTATGAAACAATTAGAAATAGAAAGTGAACAAAAATATCTTCTTCGTCCTAACATTCACAAGCTTCAACTCATTTGGATTTGAACTATAAGTTCAATTAGAATGTAATAACCGTGCAGAAGGGAAGCTTGAAGGCGTAGTCATCTTTTACATGTAACTTCAATTCCACTTGTTTTTGTTTTTATCCACTTGCTGTTATTCCGATGTTCTATGAATATAATCATCATTTATTTATAAAAAGAAAAAAAAAACCTGATTATCATATCATACAAACGTGTAGTTCTATCAATGAGAGAGTGATAGAGAATTCATTGATTTTAATGAATGGTAAGAGAGAGAACTGGAAAAATGAGAATCTATCAGGAAAGCCATGGAATTTTTACTTCTGAAAAGCATTTGATCTTTGCTTCCTATGTGATTGTCCACGGTCCAATGATTAAGGTATTACCCTTAATTCATTATCTTTTCATGTTTTCTCAACCAAATCAGTGTTCGGTAATTTGAATTTATTTTTCAATGAGTTTTGCAACTGGAGAGAAGAAATTTGACTTGCTTGTGAATTTTTGTCTTATTATTTCATTGGTTGAACTTTAACTTTCCATATTGACTTGCATAGGTGGTGCGGCATCTAATCATATTTGGGCAGTTGACGCCCTTGATTGTGGTATTCACCTTTGAAATATAGTCTTCTCGCTTCTTCATTAGTAAGATGAGTTTGTTAATGATAGATTTTGAAGATTTGTACTATCTTTGACTTTTAATTTTGTTTTGGTTTTCATACAAATTCACTTGCAGATTTGTAAGAAATTATAGAAAAATTCAATCAAAACCCTTTAATCCGAGATTGGTGTATTGAAGCAGATCTTGAAGAGCCAACATATATATTTTCTCTTCAGATACCTTTCCTTCTAATTTATATTTACTTTTGGTAAGAAAGGAAAATTATATTAGGTAACATAGTCTGGCCAATATATCACCGGACAGATAAACAACAGCCTCCTTCGGATGGAAACTCCAAAGTACACAGCTTACTCATTTGTTATAATTTACTGACATAACTAAGTGTATTCAAAGCAATTACAAATTACTTGTTTTTCTGAAAATAATTTTATACATACCATGTGTGTAAACTAGTTCTTTTTTCTTCCGAGAAACTCCTATTTATCTCACCGGATTGGCTTTTATGATTTATGTTTGAATTTCCTTATGAGTGATATTGAATGATTACTTGGAATATAATATAATAAATACTATTAAAAACCTTAATAAACCCAGACTAGATGTTGTAATTATAAATGACCGCACTAACATGTTATTTTACTCTAAACTCTTCTTGAAAAGCCATAATACTTTCTTGCTTATGTATAAAATAGAGTAATCCTTATTTTTCGTCCATGTGAAATTTAGTATTTTCTTAATTTTATTTCTATGAAATATGTTATACTAATTTTATACTTATAATATATAAATTTATTTAAATTTATTAGTATCTATATAAAAAATAATTCATTAAATTTCATTTTTTTAGAGATAAAATTAGATAAATTAAGATTTGACGAACATAAAATTGATACAAAATATTTATAGTTACGAGATTGAAAAAAAATTCAGATCAATGGAAAAGGAAGTTTATTCTATGAAATATAAATATTATGATCCTATAATGTTTTGCCCAATTTGTTATTTATTAGAATCGAGATTTATCATTTGTGTATATTTTATATGAAGTAAATAAGTAGGGAGATACGGTTAATTGGTTTAAATTAAGTTTGCAAACTGTTGAATTTGATTCAATGGCTTATTAAAATTAATCAGTAATATCTAGTTTGTTACCTAATATGTACACATTTTGAAACTCTGTTTACAAATGTTAATTATGAGGAGCTGAGATTTGACTGATGGGTTGGTGTACAAGGTAAAAAGTCCTTCTAAAATGCAAAAAGACAATTCCCTCGGATTTTTTTTACGATTGTCTCTGATTATACTTTAGAAAAATAAAGACTCCAATTATCAAAGAACAATATAAAAAATCATAACAATAATTGGGAAAGTGCTTTCATTCTCATGTATAGATAGAATGGCAGTCAGTTCGATCTTGTTTTCAGGAGAATCGGAAAGGGAGTCTGCCTACAGTTTGCTACTTTGCTAATTAAGTTTATATTTCTTTTTATATAAACTACATTCGGCTGTTCTAAAGTTTAATTTAATTATATTTATATTTAATTTTTAAATAAAAATTCATTTTTCTTAGTAAAGAAAGTAAGAAAATGTCTAAACTAGAAGGAGATAGAGATGAATATCTATGAAAAAAAGAAGATAAATATATATTTCTAAAAACAGAATCAATATATGTGTGATTATATTAAAAATAAAGGGAGATAAATATAATATGTTTTTTATGGACAATTATTTTGGAAATTGTAATCATATGCAACTTAAATTAAATAATTATATTCTTGGGTTATCTAAAATTATAAGAATTTAGTAAAGAAATAATTATCAGTAAACTGATGGAATGTGTTAATGTGTGATATATTTATTAAATTATATGGTTAGATTATTGCGTCATGAACTTAATTGCATTAACAATCTTCACGTGAAGGAAGTAGCTATGCTGACGTTAATGGTTTGTACTCTAAAACTAATGGCGACTGTATTCACATTCAAATGAGTCAACTTTAATTTAAACCAATTTAAGACTAAATGCAAGGTAGCAAACTTATGCCATTCTTATAATTCAAACTTTGAAGATGTATGACATATTACTTCATTATAGTTGTAAAAAACCTTCAATGATTATTCTAGTTTGGATCTAGATGGATGAGTGCCCATCATATTATAGGTGGATGTAAAATAGATTTTGGGATAATGAGAGGGGCTCACAAATGAGTTCTAAAGTAGTGCTGAGAGTTTCATATCTTATACACAATAAAAACTAAGCTATGAGAAATATGGTGTAACTAGATGTTCATGAAGAAAGTATCAGAATAAGAGATTTTTTCCTATAAATGATGTTAAGTTTTATCTTTAAAGATATGGGTTTATAAAAGATTATTAGTATTGGATTAATTATGGGGAGGTTGTTATAGTAATAGTTGTGGGTGAAAGAATGGACTCTAGTGTAAGGGTAACTTATGATATAGGCCTTTTTAACAAGTTTGAAAATATGATATTTGATGCTAGTTATTCATATTTTGAGGAACACTTTCAGACTAACCAACATGAGTCTCCAAATAGAGAATGTCAAGGATTTTATAGAATGTTTGAATCTTCTCAACAATCATTATGGCCTAAGTGTAATAATCATACTTAGTTGTCATGGGCAGTGAGAATGCTTAGTATCAAATTAGACTTTAATATGTCACAAAGATATTTTGATCAAATCATGTAACTATATGTAGAGTCACACCCACCAAACAATCTTGTTCCTAAAAATTTGTATAGAGCAAAGAAGAAAGTTCACACCCTTGGACTTATGTGTAAAAAAAATAATTGTTGCAAGAATAATTGCATAATTTACAATAAAAGTGTTATCAATACAAGAGAATGCAATATTTGTAATGTTTCCTGCTATAAATAGTGTAGGCTAGGGCAACTTAGGCATAAATAAGTACCATATAAGAGGCTCTATTATATACCACCCATTCTAAGACTACAAAGATTATATACATCAATGAAATTAACCCCACATATGAAGTGGCATCATAAGCATCGTACAAAGGATGGAGTAATGTCCCATCCATTGAATGAAGAGGCTTAGAAACATTTTGATCATATGTATCCTCAATATGCCTTTGAGCTATGAATGTGAGGCTAAGCTTATGATTAGATGGATTTACTTCTTATAGTCAATCACTTGTTGCATATTTGTGTTGGCTAGTAATTGTCACTCTTTACAATCTTCTACTAGAAATATGCAATACTCTTCGATACATGTTTCTAACAATGATCATTCCAAGCCCTAACAATCCTAAAAATATAATTAATGTGTTTTTAGAACCTTTAATTGATAAGCTGTTACAATTATGGCATGAGGGTGTACTAACATAGAATATCTCCACTAAGCAAAATTTCATCATGAAAGCACACTTGATATGGATAATTAACAACTTTTCTACATACGACATGTTTTAGGTTGGATAACAACTAATAAGTTATCTTGTCTAATATGCATGGAGCAAACTAATGTATTCATATTGAAAAATGGTAGAAAACAATCATGATTTGATTATTATCGTAGGTGTTTAAAAATTGACCACCTTTTCAAAAGGAATAAAGATACCTTTTTGAAAAATAAAATAGAGCAATTAGATCCTCCTATTAGGCTTACTAGAGATTAACTGTTGATAAGAGTTTGCCATTTTTCTAAAGTAACTGAAGTTTGGCTAATAGATACTAGGGTATGAAAAGACCCATAATTAGACTAAACAAAATATATTTTAGGACTTACCCTATTGGAAGAATAACCTCATCCATCATAACCTTAATATAATGCATATTAAGAAAAATGTATTTGAAAATTTATTTAACACTATCATGGATGTTAAGGGTAAAATGAAGGATAATGTTAAAGTAATGATGGACTTGAGAGAATATTATAAAACAAGGGAGTTAGAGCTACAAGAACAAATAAATGTGAAAGTTTACAAGTCAAAAGCAATATTCACACTAAACATGGATAAAAAAGAGTAATGTGTAAATGGGTGAAAGAATTATGCATGCTTAATGATTATACTACCAAATTAGATAAAGCAATGGATGTTGTGGATGGATGAATATATGGAATAAAAAGTCGTGACTATCATGTATTTATGAAACGTTTGTTGCCAATTACATTCCAAGTACTACCAAACTACATATGGAAGCCATTCACCAAATTGAGCTAATTTTTCAAAAGCATTTTTATAGATGTGTTATGGAATAAGGATTTATAGAATATGCATAAAAACATTCCTTTCATTATTTGCAAATTGGAAAGATCTTTACACCGAGGTTCTTTGATATCATAGAGCATCTACTAATTCATTTGTCATATGAACCATTAGTAAGTGGTCCTATTCAATATTGATGGATGTATCCATATGAGAAATTCCTAAAGCAAAAAGTGAAAAACAAGGCTTATCCTGAAGCATCTATTTGTGAGGCATATTTGATTGAAGAAATTGCACATTTTTGCTAATATTATTTCTAGCCTCATGTACAAACAAGTCCAAGGAGTATTAACTGAAATGATTTGAAATTACAAATTTTACTCTATCCATTCTTAATTTACTTAGCTGACCATCTGGCATATGTATCAAATAGTCATCGGAACCACATGAGTTGCATGCTGCCCATTTGTATGTCTTGTTAAACTATGAAGAAGTTGAACTTTATAAAAAATAAGTGTTGATTTAAGATTATGCACATTTTTATTGATATTTCAAGCTAACTTATAACATATGCTAATGTTTTGTTAAATGTGTGCATAGCTTATTCATTTAGTGGATGAAGATGATGTATCAAAATATAACAAATCATGATATAGAAGTAACACTTGCTAGCCATTTCTGAAAATGGTTTCAAGATTTTGTAAGAATTTCCCTCCCTTACTTTGTAAATATAGCCTATAATCTAGGTTTTCATTCTTAATATTAACTACTTATTTCTCATTTAATGTAGCTTTTAAATCCAGGAAATTGTGTCACCAATCAATGTTTGCATGACTTGGTATATGGTCCTTTTAGGAAGGTTGAGATATGGCCAATTTATTTTCTAAATGGGTACAAGTTTCACATTTTATCATATAGTGAATGGAAGATAACAAATAATAATGGAGTATGTGTGAAGGGTATAGGGAACATTAACATGGAGAAGATAACTTTTATGAAGTTCTCAAAAAGGTTATGAAAAGTGAGTATCTAAGCACTCCCTTAAAAAATTTGGTCTTACTTACCTATGATTAGTTTGATCTAGTGATTGATTGTGGAATGAAAGTTTATAAAGAGTATGAAATTGTAAAGGTCAAGCATATTAGAAGATACCCTAAATATGATCCATTCATCTTTGCACCTCAAAGCGATATAAATGTATTATGCACCATATCCAAAGTCAATAAAAGAGAAGTAACCTTAGTGGGTGGTAATCAAAACTAAGTCAAAAGGTATGGTTGAAAATAATGTTATATTAGAAGTTGCTTTTCAAAATGAAAGATCTCTTTTTATTCAAATTATACTTAAGATCATACAAATTGATAGTTTACATGACCTTAATGAAGGAATGAATGAAGTTGAAACTCGTAATTTAATACAAAATCATATTATAGAAGATAATGATGAATTGGAAAATGAATGTGAAGAATTTGACTTCACAAGTTCAAATGATTTAGATTAAAATAGCAACAAGGATAAGCAAGTAAACAATCTTGATGATTCTAATTAATAGGTTATATAGTCAATTGAATGCAATTATTTTTATATTTTAAATCACATTATATATTGCACCTTTATTGCATTTATTTTTTTTTAAATGGTGGTAGTATTATGTCCATTTTATGATATATATACTCCAAATGCTAGACTTTTTCAATGCTTATTTATTTAGTATATTTGCTTACTACAAATGTTATAAAAAAAGGTTAAAGAGAAGGGTAGGGCAAAGACAAAAAAGAATCAGTATGCTTTTAGCTTATTTGAGTCACTTCTAGCTAGGATACCTATTAATATGTAGTGCCCACCACGATATATGTTTATGCCTACTCCCAGTCCTAGTCAATAACTAAATTTTGATCAAATCATACCATAAATGACTTCCAACATGACCCCTCCCACACAAACTACTTCTAGTATATGTCTTCCCAGCTAGATTCTTACTAATAAGTTGCCTCCCATATATTCACCTTCTTATATACCATTTCCTATTCAGTCCCTTTCTCTTAGGGTGCCTTCCACTTAATCGTCTCCTTGTGAGTCACCTAACTCATCCACTAATCATTTTGCTTCCATATAAGACATTATTAGCTCTCGTTAGGCTAGTTTATGACTAATTTTGTTTTGTGCCTAGTGAAAACTATTTCTAATGCTTGGGCAAACATGAGTCACCATACTTGTTTATTTCATTATTTATGTTTATGACTAATTTAAGACTATATAATAGAGTAGAACAACCTATGCATTGTATTAAGGAAATTGTGCAAAGATTCTTTACTGAACCATGGGTGAAATGGATGAGCATTCTAAAATTAACTTAATTGATGTGATTTGATAGAGAATTTGGAGTATTTTACACTAATTTATAAATTTTATATATTTAAATACTTCTATGCATCATTAAGGCCATATCATTTGATGCTATGTTTTTTGTCAATGTGTTTGTATAAATTCTACCAATGGAATCTTGTCAATCAAGATGAATTGTAATAAGCTTTTAATCATCAAGGGTCTAAAATGTTGACTAATGTAGCTAGCAAAGCTAGAGTAACCAAGAAAAAGGCCCTTTGAATTACTAAGAAAATTTGGGAAAATTTCTCACATCAATGGGAAGATCCAAGATTAAAGCAATTACAAGAGCAAAATAAAAAGAATCAGGCTACAAGACAAAGTGTACCTTTTCATTGTGAAAGTTCTATATCTATGATGGAGCATATCCTTAGAAAAGTAAGTAAAACCTTATCTCTATATATTATTTATGTATAACCAATTGCTTAATGTGTCTTTTATAAAATTTAAATTGTAAAAAATAAGAAAAAAACTAGCAAGAAAATTAAATTTTATGAAGTATTTGCTGACTTGCACACATTCAAGAAGAAGAAGGATTATGTAGGGAAGTGGGTAAATCCTTATGTTGCTCAAACATTTATAAGTTATTAGTTTAGTTAAGTATGAATTATGGTTATTCTAATTTAATTTATATAACTTTTACAGTCTTTTATTCATGCTTTACTTCCCTACTTCCCTTTGCAGGAGAATTTTAATAAAGAAAAGGAAAGATTAATGGCTTTTCAAGTAGAGTCAGATGAGAGCAGTGATACATTTGTGCTGTCTAATATACAAATTTGGAAACAAGTTATAGGAGAAAAATGACACCAAATCTATGGGATGGGATCACAGGCATAATGATATGGTCTAAATCACAGTATTTTAAAGAGCCTTGTACTTCTTCTTTACAAGCAAATGCAAAGTGGAAACAGAAAGTGGATGTAATTATGATAACTTTATTACAATCAATTCAATCCATGATATAACGATATAGAATGCAACCTCCAAGTGTGCCATAATCCTCTATACACTATGGACCATTTACTCAGATGCCCACTCCTTATATGTGTACTCAAATGCCTTTCTCAATACCTTTTTCGCATATAACTTCTCATTATAATTCTATGTGGCCTCTTTCTAGATAGCAATTGGTCCATCCATATTTGATATATATAATGAATCCAATAACATGACCACAATAGTATTCAAGTGAATCACCATAGAATTCACAACAAAAGTCATTTGAACCAAAATGTGAGAATAGAAGAAGATAAGGAAGATTATGGGACTACATCATGAAATAATTTTTTATTTAAATTGTTCAAATATTTGAAACTTTTGATTAAGGTATTTCAGTTGAATTATATGGATAATTATTATGTAATTTTGATTTTCATTTATAATATATATATTTTAATTTACTTTTTCATAATTTAGATTAAATATGAAGTAGAATGTATATAATTAAAAATTAATTTTAAGTTATTTAATTAAGTGGTAAAATTTAAGTATATATATATTTATACATTTCTATGTTATTTTGTACTTATGACATCCTTCCAATGGATAATGATGTTAGAAGTATGATATGGCACTACTAAGTTGTAATTTTTTATATTGGAAAGTGTTAGAAAAAATGATGTGGCATCTTCACATCATTAATGTGGCCATGTCATATTATCATTTTTTATATTCATGGCGATCAAAAACATATGATGGCAACAACTCACTGCCATATCATCCCTTTCAACATCTTTGGCTGTCCAAAATATATCAAGTGTCATGGGCTGTCATCTTTTTTAACATCCGTAGCCCTCAGAAATAAATGATGCGTCAACGCCATGCCACTACCATGGGATAATGTTATAATGCCATGTTCTTCTTTTTACGTACATGGCCGTCAAAAATAAATTATGTGGCATCACCATGTCATCCATATGTTCACATATTTCCAATATTTTTTGGGCATCAGATGTTATGTCAGAAATTTTTGTCACAGTTTTCAATGTATGTAGTCGTCAGAATTTTTGACGTACGTCTGTGTCGGAAAGAACATCAAAAATTTTCAATGACATTTATGATGGCATGACGCATTATAAAATGTACTGACGAGTGAAAAACTGGCATCAAAAGCATGTTAAAAATCCATCAGAAATCGACGTTTTTCGATAGATTTTCGATGTTTTATGACATTGGAAATCAACATTTTCCTTGTAGTATAAATGATATTGTATATTTTTTAAAATTAAAGGGAAAATTTATTTCAAATATTATGGGACAAAATTGAAATTCGATTGAAAGTCAAAATCAAAAATACCCTTTTGCGTTTATTTGAACACTTACTTCTTTTGCTCTAGGAAATAAGAAAAGATAAAGATTTGTATTAAATTACTTAAGTGTTTGCCGTAAAATTTTTACTAATGTTATAATACATGTATTAATTATTTTATTTTAAGAAAATAATTATGATTTTAATAAATATTGTAATCATAGAATTGAATATAATTAATATAAAGTAATAGGGCATTCAATTCACCTGTTATAAATGAAGGACCTTGCAATAAACATTTAATGAAATTTACCTAAGTCTTGTCCAATAAAACAAGTGAAAATATATTTTTAAAATAAAAAAATTAGATATAATTGGATTAAATCTTTAAAAACATGAGTATTATTCACTCTTAATTTTCTTATAGACAACTACAGTTTGTTTGAATATATATTTTTTTTAAAAAGTACCTTAATGTTTTTAAATATTTTTAAATTTAAAGAAAACAAATAATACAGAGTATTGGAAAGATTACATAAAAATATATTTCATTTAATTATAAAATTAAATATTAGAAATAAAAAATAAATTAAAAATATCTAAAAAATTTATTTTATATTTTTAAATTACAATTTTTTGAAAACAGTTATCAAACAAAAACTTCAATTTTAAAAAAGATAAAAACGGTTAAAATAGTAAACAAACAACCTCAGTATTTTCATTTTACTCTCCAAAATTGATCTCACAGTTTAAAACTTAGTCCTCCTGATTTGATCTTAATTATGAGAGTTTAACTAGACTCAATTTGTTTGACCATCCATAATAATAATAATAATAATAATAATAATAACAACTATAGACATAATAAAATCACAAAAATACAGATAATAAATTCACGGTGAAGTAATGAATTAACCACATAATTAATAATTGCCCATGAAGTTATTAATTAACCGCATAGCGCCCCCGCGTTCACGCAGACCTTGAACAACTGTGTCAAGCGAATGTACTGAGGTGCAATGCCAGGAACAAAGCAAACATCGTCTTGTTGAGGATACCTATATGTATCACCGAGCATCGCGGCAACCCAGATCCCACCAGGAGCATAGATCTCGTCACGATACACCTTAATCTCCTTCCCTTCACGGAGAGCCGGCGACGGACGCCAACTACTGTTAAGGGTGGTGCTGACGAAGGCGTACGTCACCAGATGGCTCAAATCGAGCGGCCTTCCGCCGTGATGAATGTACTGTTCGAGATTGAAGTGGTATCGGAAGTACCTTCTTGAACCCGTGCTTGGAATCCGTTCTGGAAGACTTGCCGGTAATCCGTACGATCCCAGCGGAAGACGTGGCGGGTTATGTCCTCTTCGCGGCTGCTGCTGCTTCTGTATGTGATATCTGGCAATCGTGGATTTGCTATGTAGCAGTTGAAATAGTAAACTTTTTCCACCAGTGCTTGAGCTGCAAGTTCATTTTCTACGGGCTGAGGGAAGGCTGCTGGGCAGCCTCTCCACATCGAGTCTGGAGACATTGACATTTTTGTCTCCGGAGGATGGATTGATGATTAAATTAAGGGGGTAGCAATCAGATGATGATATATGAAGATGATGAATGAGGACCTGCATAATTGTCGTTTGGACTCCCTGTTATATATAAACTTTGAGTAAGTATGAAACAACAGTCCCAAAATCACGAGGGCATTTTACAATCATTTTGTCTTCACTCTTGGACCAAGAATGAATCTCAGGCGCCGCAGTTTCTGCAGAAATCCTAAAATCACGAAGCATTTTACACTTGGTCCAGAAAGAATCTCAGGCGCCACATGAAACAAGTTTCCTGCATGAAGATGAAAAATAGAAAATAGAGTAGGAAAAGAAATCTCTTTTGTTTAGATTGGGCAGTAAAATAAAGAGAGATAGAAATTTAGGGAAATTTCACGTGTATCCTATGAAAATTTCGTTATCTATCATTATGGAGAGAAGATAAGAGGGAAGAGGTACCAAATGGAAATGGCATAGTAATTTTTCAATATTATCCTCACCTTGCTCAGGAGAAATTTTTTTATATTTCAATTATGTCACATGCATTTAATTATGGTTAATAAGTGAAATATATTTATTAATTTTTGTAATTTTTAATATCTTAAAAAATTATAAAAATTATATTTTGAATATGTATGAACCCAAAAAATTAATAAATACTTTTCATTTATTGATCATAATAAAACCCACTTAATATAGTTGGAGTATATAAGAGTTTCTCCTTCCCAGAAGTCATGCACAAAAGCCATAAACCCCGCCCTTGCACCATGGGTCTGGAGTTAAAATACGTTTTATTGAAATATTGAGCATGAAGCTTGATAATAAAACCAGATGTTATTGTAAGTATTTTGATGAAAGAGATCAATGATAATTATAATGTAATAATTCTATTAGTTTTATGTAACTTATTTTATTCGTTATAATAATAAGTGATAATTATTCTTAATAATATTTATAACTATTTTTAATGTAATAATGTTGTTGCTTTTATCCTATTTATTTTATTAATTTCACTAATAATTATTATTTTTAAATAATAAGCATCCCTTACTTTATTAATTTTCCTTCATATATATATTTATTAATGTTAAAATTATTATTACATGTATAAAGGAAAAAAAGTATTCTTACTTTTTAAATAAAGCGGTCACAATTTTTATAATATATAAAATAGATTAAACTGTATATCTGTGCAAAGAAATTTTATTAAACATAGTTTTAAAGGTATTATTGTCATTTGATCACATTAACTTTTTTCTCCTCACTTGTATAGCCAATCAAATAAGTAAAAAATTATATTTTTCGTCGTTTCTTTCTTCTCAATTTTTTATTTAACCAAATATGATAAAAAAAATGTCTTCTTTCAAATTTTCTTATTTCTTTCTACTTATTTTCTTTTCTTCCATATTGCTTCTAAAACTAAACAAAGCTAGCATTAATACATGAGAAAAATTATTTCCCAGAAACCCCAAAATCACGAGGCATTTTACCCTTGGTCCAAGAATGGATCTGAGTGTCGCATAAAACAAGTTTCTGTAAAAATCCCAAAATCACAAGGTATTTTATCATTTTGTCAACTTGTTTGATTGATATGGGAAAATTTGACAAATATGTAAGTAGCTTCCTCCATTTTATTTTATTTCATAAAAAGTAAAATTTTTTAAACAAATACTATTTAATTTATTTTACCAATTAATATATAATTAATTAATTTGTTCATACCCACTAAAATAGGGGCAGAGCCAAAATGCAGGGATATTTATGGAATTTATCTAATTTTTAATTTTAAATTATTATTTGTCTGTTTCTTCTTAAAAATAAAAGACTCTTACCCATTAGGTGGAGGAATTATATATTAATTTTAGAATAATTTTTTTCTTAATCTAGAATGAGAGAAATAGAAAAAAATTGAGAAATTGAAAGTATGTAAGCTTTATAATCGTAGAATTCTCTATATTTTTATGAATCTATCTCTCTTTTATTGAAGTAAGTAATTCTTTTGTTTTAGAAGTAAGTAATTCTTTTATTTTAGAAGCAAGATATCATCGTGCCACCATGTGAGTGTGTGCTAAATTACTGGATAGTACACTCAGTGGCAAAGCCAAATATTTCAGCTTGGGGGGGGGGTTTGGATTGGTTATAAGTGAGTAATACTTTGTTTAGAAGCATATTAAAAAGTTATAATTATATAAAATAATTATAATTTTTTGTAATTTTAATATAAGGTATTTTAATTTTTAAAGAATTAAATATAAAAACCATGAAACATTACATAAAATTATAAAAGTTTGCTTATGAGAAAAATTATAAAAATTTATTTATAAAGGTTATAGCACATAAATTATTTAGACTTCAACAAAAAAAATTACAATAATTTTTTTTACAAATATGATTAATTCAATAAAATTCATATATACATATGTTTACCATAAAAATTTTGAATTATAAAATCAAAATGGAAGTAAGTGGCAATTCTATTGCTATTATATTATGTGTATAATGTAAATAAAAATATAATGTTAAAGTTATAATGATTGTTTCAAAATTTTGAAAAAAAAAGTTACAACAAAAATCTATAAAATTTGCAAAAAGATAATTACTTTAATAAAGTTTGTGTGTGTGTTTGTGTATTTACATGTATAAAGGTTTTATTCTAAAAAACTTAGAATGATTAAATCAAAATAGATAACAAGTAAAGTAAGTGATAATTCTAGTGGAATTATATTGTATTTGTAATGTAAATAAGTAAATATTAATTTTAGTGTCTATAACATATTTTTAAAAATAAAATTAGAGAAAATAAAAGTTAAAAAAATATTTTGTAAGTTATGTAAGTATTTCACTTCAACTAATTATATGTTTCTTTAAATTATTTTTAAGGTGTAGTATAACAAAAATATTCTATATGTTTCTTTAAATTATTTTTAAGGCATAGGATAACAAAAATATTCATATTTAACAAAATGAGAGAACGACAAAAAATTAATATATAAATTACTTGCAACTTTTAATTATAGAAGAATCATAATTTTTCATTTTGTATTTATATCCCAATATTTTTATAAAATTTATTATTATTGCTAGGTTTATAATTTTCTTATCATGGTTATATGTATTTTAAAATTTTCAAGGATCTAGAATTTATAGTAACACACATGGATACCTTTAGTCTCTGAGTTCTGCCATTGAGTACACCAGAGGTCAAGGTGTTATGAGTTAGAAACTTCATTTGCTAAATCGTTTGCTAGCTCATATGATACTTGCTATCAATTATCTAAAAGCAAGCTAGTCAAATATTAATCCCACAATACCCAAAAGGGAAAATATATCAAGTGGCAAGATAGTAAAGACCATAGTAAAAGATAAACAATTAAGGAAAACAAAACATGCACAAGTAAGGGCAACAAAAGCACAACACATAACACAAAGCATATTAAAGACAAGCATGAAGTACACAAGTGCAAAATATACAATGTAGGCAAATACAACTAAAATTTAGGATATCACAAATTAAAGGGGGCTATTTCTATTATTCACATAATTTTTCATTACAGTGTTGGAATTGTTCAAGAAAGGCATAAGCCATACACTTTAACCCCTAGATTAGTGTCAAATGACCACTAAGGCCACTGAGCACTTCCTTCTAAAGAGTATTTTAAACAAAAACCCTTATGGTCAAAATAAATATACTTTTTTCCAAATTGTTGTAAGGACTTTTTGCCATGCTTCGAATGGAATTTTCCAACCAAAATACACCAGGAAAAAAAAGTATACAAGTGAAATTAGTTCCAAGTTTGGACTACAAGACCTCCATCCTAAGTTTGATATATATGCCAAGTTTCATCTCAAACAAGGATTGCCTACTTGGTCAATTAATGCATAAGGCTAACTTGTAACATTCTCTCTTATTTAATTGACATCTTTGAAAACTCCACTACTTGAAAGGCTTGAATCCACTACTTGAACATTGATAAATCTTCTTTTTTCTCCTAGTTGATCTCCTTATCTTCCAAACCCCTCCACTTCACCAAAAAACTGCTTTCCAGAAAGTTTCCTTACGATTACACATGTTTTGCTAGAATCTCCTCCAAGCTCTTCAACTTTTACCTATTGAGGTTGACTTCTGGCTTGGTAGGTTAATTGTTGGTTGGACATTTAGCATTTGGATAGCGTAGCTTTAAGTTACTAACATGAATGATTAGATAAATTTTCAACCATTTAGGTAAAGCAATCTTTATGCTATCTTCTTAACTTTTGCAATAATTAGAGCTGGACCTATGTACTTGCTAAACAACCACTTGTGTATGGTCCTTATACTCTTTTGTTATGATAGCAACTTAATAAGGACAAGATCTCCTACCTTAAAATCTAACTCTCAATGCCTTTTATTTTCCTACTTCTTCATCATTTTTGAAGCTTTCTTTAAATAAGTTTGGGTAACTTTAATATTCATATTCTAATCTTTGGTGAAATGGTGTGCATAGGATTCATCTTTTTGTACACCTCAAATATAGTATGAGGCAAGAGTGGCTGTTAATCTATAACAATATTAAATAGACCTTTGTTTGTAACAGAACTCTTATGAGTTTTTAAACAAAATTATACAACATCTAAAAGTTATGGCTAATTTTCTAAATTCATATTGGTAAAGTGCCTTAAGTACTTTTCTAGTAGGGTATTGAACCTGTCAATTTAGCCATCATTTTAAAGATAATAACTAGGTGAAAAAAAATAAGTTATGATTGAGAATGCTAAAAAGTTCTAACTAGAAAGTCCTTATGAATTAATTGTCTCAATCACTTACAATATTTCAAGGCATTCCTTAGTGCTTTATAACAAATTTAAAGAACAATTGAGTTATCTTCTCTACTAAGCAATACTTTAGAGTCAAAATAAAAGTTCTATACTTCAAAAAGCAATCTACTATCACTAAAATAATGGATAGATCCCTTACTTTAGGAAGGTTGGAAATGAACTCTAACAATATGCTTTCCCAAGATTTGTTTGGTGCCTATAATGGCTCCAAAAGTCCCTTGACCTTATCTTGCTGGCAAATAAAATAGGTTCTTGTGTAGTCAACCACATTATCACACATTTGTAGCCAATAATAAATTTGCTTCAACAAAGCACATGTTCTCTACCAATATGGATAACCCGCTCATAAAATATCATGACATTCTTTTAAAAGCACTTTCCCTAAGTCACTAGCTTTGGGAATAAAGAGCCTTTTCCCTTCACTTACAATAGGTCATTTTCTATCTAAAACTGATAAGTTTTGCATTTTTTAGCAAGATTTAAAATACTTTAGGCCACTAGATCTTTGGTAAGATTTTCTTTTATGTGCTCTCACATAGTTAAAGTGACATGGCTTCTTATTGTACAAGCTATCAACATCATTGCTGTAAGCAGTCTTCTAACTAAGGGCATTGACCATCTAGTTAGTCCATCTTGCCTTATGTTTGAATTTGAAATTGAATTCTACTAGAAACCTTTGCTAACAACTTTACTTTGGGGTTAATTTCAGTTAAGTGAAAAAATAACTAGTTGCAAAGTTATCAATTTTCACCCTAAACTTTAACCCAAATGAGTAATATCTTTACACCATTAGTCAATGAATAACTGCTAGCATTTCCTTCTCTTATACCGTATATCTTCACTCAACTTCTAGTAGCTTATGACTCTTATAGACAATAGGATTGCCTTCTTAAAATAAGACTCCACCTAGTGTAAAATCAAAAACATCTATTTGAACTTCATAGAGCTTGGATATATCAAGTAAGGTGAGCATAAGGTCTCCAATCGTTGCTCATTTTAAATCTTTAAATGTGGCTTGGTACTTCTTAATCCACTTCCAAGCCATATCCTTCTTGAGAAAGCCTATCAGTGGTGCTATCCTTTTGGAGTATCCTTCCATAAATTGATAATGGTAATTAGCAAGCCCTAAAAAGGATCTTAACTTAGTCACCTTAGTGGAAACTTTCCACTCTTGGATAGCTTTCACCTTCTCCATATCCATGCAAATCCTACTATATTAAAAAATATGCCTAAGGAACTTAATGCATTCCTAAGCAAAGGAATATTTCTCTTTCTTCACACATAATTGATGTTGCCTCAATATTTCAAACTATAGTCATAGATTTGTAATGTGATCTCTGAATATGGAACTAACATAACAATGTTATCTAAGTAAACTTCCACAAACTTATCTAGAAAGTTAAAAAACACTTGATTCATAAGAGTGCAAAATGTAATTGAGGCATTAGTCAACCCAAAAGACATTGCTAGAAACTTAAAAGCCTTATAATGGGTGACATAGATGGTCTTTACTACATCCTCTTTAGCTACCTTTACTTGATTATATCCCAATCTCAAGTCCAACTTGGTGAAGTAACAGGCATCACTTAATTGGTCAAATACATCTTGCCCTAAAAGAATTCGATATTTGTTCTATATTATAAACTTGTTTAAGGACCAATAATCAACATATAATTAGAAACTATTGTCTTCTTTCTTCTAAAATAACATCAATGCTCATAACAGTGCTTTCAATGGTTGAATGAACCTTGCATTTAGAAGTTTATTTAATTGCTTTCGTAGCTCGACCAATTCGACAGAAGCCATTTCATAAGGCCCTTTTGCAGGGGGTTTCATACCAAGTAGCAACTCAATCTGGTGATCCATTTTCCATTAAGAAGGAAGGGGTGGAGGTAATTTATCAGCCATAATATCTTCAAATGTTTCTAACATGCCTTGAATTTCTTAGGGTATTGCTTCTCCTTTCTCCTTTCTCATTTTCCTTGTCCCCCATAATTATTGTTATAAATGTTAGTACTATTCATTTTAAATCTTTTTTAAATTTCATAATCAATGAAAGTTTTGTTTCTTTAGGCTATTTAGTTTGGATTGGTCTTGCATATAAGCTATCTCCTATGAATAAAAGGTAGCCTACTATAAGAACTAGCATGACTTAATGTGCTTGAAGGAACTTTATCTTTAATACTACATTAAAATCATCTATACTAACAACCATAAAATATGCTCTTCCTCCATGAGCTAAGTTTTACAATTTCTTGTCTTGCCACTCTCACAACGATAAATGCATTAGAATTAATAGCTTTCATGTAGCTTGAGTTCTTTTTTAACTTCAAACCTAGCCTTTTAGCTTATGCTTTAGAGATGAAATTATGAGTGGCATTAGTGTCCACCATCATGTTAGTAACAATCTTCCTTGCTATTTGTCCATTCACATACATAAGGCTTTGATTTAGATTCTTCTTCCCTTTTCAACATGTCTCTCAAATGCATTGAGGATCCATAATGCACCTATTCTTAGAGCCTCTTTCTCTTTATTATCACAATTTTTTTCTTCTTTATCTTAATCTTTTGTTAAGACTTACATAGCATTAATGCCATCTTTTTATGAGCAATCAACCATCTTGTGCAAACCCTCACATAAGAAACAGGCTAAAGGTATCTTCCTTTCAATGTTGGTAGCATTCCAAAATGATACCAAGCTTGCACTATTAGGACTTTTTCTATTATTTCTTCCCTACTTTTGCCCTTATTGGACTTGTTTGACTGTCATACACTTCCACTAGAAGAAGATCCATTATTTACTTGGGAATTTTTATTAAGGTCCTTAATGTGGTTAAGTGTTCAATGGCAACTAAAGCAATAGGCAATTCTTGTATTTATTATCTTTGGAGCTCAGTTCTTACCTATGGTTTGAGACCCTTAAGAAAGAAAAATATTTTATTTTCTTTCAATATATCATAAATGTCCAACATCAAGATAGAAAACTTTTTCACATGTTCATAAATGACACTAGCCTATTTAAGGTCCTAAAATTGGCATCAAGCCATGTACTCTACATTCTATAGGAATAATTAGGACTTTAACTTTCCTTTCAAGTCTTCCTGTGTATTAATGATGTATTGCTTATTAAAATATCTTCATATTTTATTTGCCACCAAAGTTTTGCAGCACTAATTAGGTACATGGTTATAATTATGACCATTACTTCCTTTAAATTTGGCTTGACAACTCTTAAATATTATCCCATGTCAAAGAGAAAATTTTCTAACTCTTTGGCATGTTGTGCACCTATAAAAGAATAGAGTTTGGGCATTCCTATATGCCTATACTCTAGTGCTTTCTTATTAGGACCTTGATTCCCTCAAGCTCTTATAAGAACTCTAAGCTAGGGATTTACATTAGCTAATTTAGCTCTTAGATCTCTAATAGCATCTCCTAACTCACCTTCAAAAGTGGTACTTGAGGCCTTTTAATTGATGTCCAAATAAGATTCCACAACTTCAATTGATTAGAAACTTCTTCCTATTCCTAAGCCCTTTCAATGAGCTTGAGAATATTATGATTTTACATCTCTTCAATAACTTTATAAAACTCATCCACTTGCCTTATTTGAATCTCAGTTTTATCTATGTGTGAAGTGTTTGATATGATTGTTATTGCTTCTAACAAATTTGAAATGATCTCTAAAGTGACTTGAAACTTGTTTTGATACCAAATGTCATAAGCTAGTAACTTCACTTACTAGATCATGCAGCATTTGCTATCAACCACCTAAAAGCAATCCAAGCAAGAATTAAACCTTTAACATCTAAAAGGGTAAATATATTAAGTAGTAAGATAGTAAAGAACGTAGTAGAAGATAAATAATCAAAATAACCAAAACACACATAAGTAGGGGCAACCAAAGCATAACACATTGTATTAAAGACATGCATGAAGTGCACAAGTACAAAATATGTAATGTAAACAAATACAGGAAAATACAACCAAAATTGGCTAAAATTCAAGACATCACAAATTAAAGTGGAGCTACTTCTATTATTCACATAATCCTTTATTACAATAACAAAAGTGTGCAAGGGAGGCATAAGCTACATACTCTAACCCTTAAACTAATGTCAAGTGACCTCCAAAGCCACTAGACACTCCTTCCTTAAATAACATTTTAAGCGAAAGCCTTTATGATAAGAGTAAGCATACCTTTTTTGAACTATCATAAAGGGCTTTTCATTATGCTTTGAGTGAAAATTTTCTATCAAAATATATTAATTAAAAGATAAAAATCTAAGGATCATAATCATGTGCTTTACTACTTGCACTAGACAAGTTATCTTGATCAAAAAATATAAGAAAAGCCCCAAAATGGGGAAAAATTGGAAAAATACTACACAAATTAGATTGTTCCCAAATCTAGGTAACAAGACCTGCATCCTAAACTTGATTTATCTACCAAGTTTCATCTCAAGCGGAGCTTGCTTTCTTAGTCAATTAGTGCACAAAGCCAATTTATGACATATAGCCTGGCTTTCTTTCCTTTGATTCATTGCTTGTGATGAGTTAACCCTAATTAAATAATTTCAAGTTGACTAGCAAATGATAACTAAGTTGGTTTTCCAAAAATTGATACTTAGTCCTTTAAGTATTCCTAGAGCTTAATGAGATGTCATAAGGTAGTAGTTGTAACATTCTAATAGGCAAACATGCTCAATTTTAGATAAGATTTGGTGAAAAAATTAAGCATATTTTAAAGGTCCTGTAGCTAAAATTTAGGATCAATCCAACTTGTATATTATTTTTTCAATTTTTCTAAGTTCATGGGTTTGATATTTTTGGTAAGGTTTGAAATTTAGAAGAGTTCAATAAGTCTATATTTGTAATTCTCATATTTTTATATTCATGTTAATGCATTATGGTATGACTTGGACACTTAAAAAATTGCAAAAAGATCTTATGATTACTTAAAAAAAGTATATTTATTTGTACTAAGTAGTCTTTTATTCAAAATGCTCTTTAAAGGGGTGGAATAAATGTTAGAAAGCTAATGAAATCCTTAACATTGGGCTAGAGACTTAAGCGTATTGACTTATGATTATTTCTTCCACACCCAAAACTATAGAATAAGGCATATGTTAAGCAAATGAAGTGTTTTTCTCCTTATTTAACTTTGTTACTTTTAGTTCGTTAAACTTAGAGGCTCCTTGTATGAGGCAATCTTGCAACCTAGTATGCGCATATGTTTTGGCAACATTTGATTGTGGTTTGTAGACATGTTATACATGGGATTTTATTGTATGCACAATGGATCTTTAATGTCCTACAATCTTTACCAAACATGCCATAAAAGAGTTTTAATGAGAAAATTATTTCCTAAAAATGGCAAGCATACACCATATGGTTATGGTTAGAAAAGTACTAACATATATTATTTAGTATCAAAGCTCAATTTGTTCTAAAGGGCCAAGATTGAATAGGCTACAATTAGTTTAAATGCACTTTATCCAATGCTATATTAAAGATATGCAAAGTTATCATTCTTAAACTTAAAGTAGTTATTACCAAAGACTTGACCAGAAAGTATAAGAGATTGGATTGGCTCAACAAACTAGTGTATAGGAGGACAATGCATTTGAGTGATGGTGGCTTGGTGCATTAGATGCAAAAATTTATACTAAAGGGCTTGCTCATATGTATAAGATGTTAGTTATGGCATTGATAGTCAATCTAAGGGATGTAAGCTACTATCTAGAGGGATAAGTAAATTAATAGTCAATCTAATAAGAGAAACCCTAGTCTTGCTAAAGGGCTTAACCATTTTTACAAAGATTAGTGAAGCTAAAAGGTGAAATCTTGGTCATGCAAAAATATGTGGTCATAATTGAAAGCCATAATTGGATTACTCTAGAGGGAGAAGTCTAAAATCATGTCAAGATAGTCTACAAGGATTAATCATATTGCTTAAAAGAGCATTGCTAGAGGGCAAAGTGGATTACTCTAAAAAGTGTGTCCAAAATCTTGTCAAGGCATCCAAAAAGATGTTTGTGTTGCTTGGAGGAGTATAGTTAGAGGGCAAAATGAAGATGCAAAGGAATTGATACTATGTGTACAATCTATGGATTCAATAGAGAGCATGTAATCTTTCATAAGGTTCTTTGATATAGTGAGCTAGGATACATAGTTACTCAATGGTGTGGTGATAATGACTCGGAAGAGAGGTAGCAAACTAGCACTATATAGTTACTTGGTCAAAAAACTTCATTGTAATTGAGTTCACATTCACTCGTACATAGGCAAAGTGAAACTTAAGTTAGAATGTAAGAGGAATCCATGCTCAACTTTATCAAGCTATTAATATGAGGAAGCCATTAGAGAATGTGCTTAAAGAAGTCATTAAAAGATGCACTCAAGTTAAGATTATATAAGCTTAGACATTATTAGATATCACTTTAGATAGGAGGTGTCATAAGAACCATGATGCTAAAGAGTATTAACTTTTAGTGGGCTATAATGGTAGATAAGATACCATAAGGTATCAATTTAAAAAGGATGAAAGGATCTAATCAGGTGTGAAAGTGGCATTGTGAAGTATATGATTGATTGAAAGCAACACAAGTAGACTTATAAGCAATGTTATGACGCTTATGCATAAATCATGGTTCTTACATCAGTACAATAGGACATTAGGTGCAAGACATTTATTAATAGGTAGTTCAAAGTACTATGCATTGCTCATGAGTTTTAAAGTTAGTACACATTTTGACTATGATAGTGGCATTTATGCAAGTTATAAAGGCAATGATAGTTGCAAAGGCAATTACTTGTCAAATGAGTTACATTGGTAATAAGTTCAAGAGAGTTAGTGGGAAAGCAATACTAAAAGGTTTTGGGACACTTTGAAAGGAGTCTGTAGAGATAACCTTTTTAGAAATTTGGGTGAGATAAATTTGGCCAGGAACATATCAGCATTGTAAAGGCAATAACCTAGCTTCGAGATAAGGGAACATTCATAGCAGTTAAAGTGATAAGCATAGTTAATTAAGATAGTAGCTTAGAGGAGTAGGCTAAAAATCAACGTAAAGTTTTAAGATAGTAAGTAAATTCTTTATAAAGCTGTATCAAATTGAGGCATAAATGATAGAATTGACATTTAAAGTGGGAGAGAATGTCCTAAGCTGGCAATTATGTTAGTTTGATAGATAAATGTGCTCAATTTAAAATGAGATGTGGTGAAAAATTAAGCATGTTGTAAATGTCTTGTGACTAAAATTTGAGATTAATTCAACTTGCATACTATTTTTTTATTTTTCTAAATTTAGGGATATTTTGATAATTTTGACAAGGTTTGAGATTTTGAAAAGGTTCTAAAATCTTGTATTTATGATCCTCACATTTTTATCTTTACATGTATGCATTATCGTATGAATTAAACACATGAAAGCATTATAAAAAAAAAGACTTATAAGAATTTGGAAAAAGTATATCTACTTGTGTTGAGTTGGCTTTTGTTTAAAATGCTCTCTAAGAGGGTGGAGTGTTAAAAAGGCTAGTAGGGCAACCTAGCATTGAGCTGGGACTTATGTGTATTGGATTATGGCTATTCCTTACACACTCAAAACTATGGAATAAAGTACACACCAACTAATTAGATGTCCCTCTCCTTATTTAAATTTGTCCTTTTTGATTCATTATGCTTAAAGGCTTTTATGTGGAGAGATCTTCCGAATTGGTATATGTAAATGCTTTGTAAACATTTGATTATGGCTTGTGAACATGTTATACATGGTATTTTATTTTATAAGTGATAAACCAAGCATGTCACAAGAAAGTTTTACTAGGAAAATTGGCATGTTCACCAAGAATGACAAGTATGTGCCATACAATTTTAACTTAAGAGTTACTAACCCATGGCACGGTAGCTAGTCCTATTTGAGGTTCCTTTCAACACTCCTTACTTTTTTTGTTTTCATGAAATAAGTGAATACTACTATTTAAGATTGTGAACTAATAAACTTCTTCTTTTTGTATAATTATATATATATTTATTTATAAATCTTTATTCTTTTTAGTTAGATAAGAAATTCTTAGTTTATAAAACTAATAAAATAATTAAAGATATTTAAGTAATTTTAATAAAATTTTAATCAACTTCATTTATGTTCTTTCTTATTCTCACAAAAATACAATTATTAATATTAGTGATGGTAAATTGATTTTTATACAATTTATTATTTATTGTTATTAAATTAGTAATATAATTTTTTTGTTCAAATGAATAAATGGAGATTGTTAACCTTTATATCTTTCTCCACACAAGGATATGTTAGCAATCCTTTTTAATATAGCATTTGATTTATGAAATCTCTCTCACATTCCTAATAATATTTTAAGGAAATGTAAGAATTTTATATTTGGTTCAAAGGTTAGAAAAATATTCTTGAGAATTTTCACATTCTCAATAATGTTTTTAGCCTAATATTCCTTTGAAATATTTTTCATAAGAAAGGTGAGTATTTTATATTATTATGACATATGAATATTTATTTGTTATAAATAGACAATTTTGCTCATCCTATTACTTACCGCAACTTGCCACTACCTATTACCACATATCGTTAGTTACCACAAGTTATTATTACCTATCACTAATGGCTACTATTGGCCACCATCCATTATTGGTGACTATTATACATCACTACCTATCACCAATAATCACTATTTACTATCACTTATTATTAGTGGCTATCATTAGTCACTACTCATTACTAGTGATCATCATTGGTCACTACATACCATTGGTAACTACTATTTACCACTACCTATTATCAGTGACTACCATCTACCACCACTAGTTGGTAACCATTGTCGACCACCACTTATTGTAGATAACCATTATTGGTAACCACTGTAAACTACCACTAATTATTGGCTATCAACCATCCTAATAATCACTACTAACCACCAATCATTCCTACTGATCACTATTAGTAACTATCCACTGTTAGTAACTATCATCTATTGCTATTATTGTCACTATCTTTCGTTGGTGACTATCTAACATGGTAATCACTTAATTTTAATGAGGACATTTTTATAATCAAATAATTTTTAAAAAATATTCAAAATAATGAAAAGGTAATATTGTAATATTTTTAGGAATATTTCTAATTGAACCAAATATGGTAGTGTCATATTCTTTAAAATTAAATTCTTAGAAATGATATTCTTAAGAATATTAGGATTTCTAGGATTAGGATTCTTAGGAATGTTTGATTCCATAAATCAATTGTCACCTAAGTAATTTGAATGGAAAGCTTAAATTTAAAATGTTTAAGTCAATTATGTGAATTCTCTCTTACATCTGCAATAAATTAATTATTAATATTGATGATAGCAAATTGATTTTAATACTCTTTATTATTTTAACTTTCTTTGATAATTAGTTAATTATATTAGTAGTTAATTAATTCAATTAGTTGTTAATTAATAACTTATTATATTAACTGATTTAATTAATCGATAACATTATTTGTTTAAAGAAAGATGTTTAATAAAATGAATTATTTAATGTAAAATGACATATAATGGTGTAAGTATATTTTAAGATTTGTTTGGATGCATTTATATATTATACATGCATAAATTAATCTTATTATTTTTTATTCTTAATGTAAAAAAATTTAAATTTATTAAATAATTATATAACAAAGTCTTTTACATATTATAATAACTATTTCATTAAGATATTAATTTATTATATAAATTTAAATAATAAAAAATTTACATATTTATTTATTATTAAAAATATTTTATTCTAACATATATTATATTAATACACGTACGACTATGAATATATAATTATATAGTTGTCGAGTACTAGGTATTATATGTAAACGAAAATGGGGTTCAATTCTTTTCACTATCACTTTTAATCAAATAATAAGCGGAAATGATTATTATTATATATGTTGATGACATTTTTTTACTTTTTATTGATATTTAATGAATCAATGTTTGGAAATATTGAGATTTTTAACTTTTTTCAAATTAATTGGTTGAGACCTATAAGGCAATTGAATTAACTATTTATCAAAATCCCACTTTATTATTATTAAATTAATAGTATAATTTTTTTTCATTCAATTGAAAAAGTAAGGGTTAGCAATTTTCACACACACACACATATATATGGTTGGAACGAAACTATTTTAAGAATTAAAGAAAATCTTTCAATGAACTTTAATAAACACTTACAATTTAATTATAATGTTAATGATATTTTTATATTTTTTCTTATATTTATATTACTTGGTGTTCACATTGTAATTAGCTTTAAATTTATACCCTCTATCCTTTATTATCTATTGTACTTAACTAATTTCACATAAATTAAGAAAGTAATTTAATTTTTTTATTTTTAGTAAATTTTTCAAAATTATCCTTTGATTTAAATTTAAAATTTATTCTATTTTTATTTCTTTTTTTACTTAAAATTTGTGATCAACTTAATACATACGTAAGTTTCTCTCTTTCTTTCCCATTTTGCGCATAAATTCCAATGCAGTTGAAAATAAAGAGAGAAATATAGAATAAATTTATTCAATCATTTCAAGATGAAATATTTATTAATAAAAAAGAAGATTAAAATTGAGAAAAATATATTTAATACTTTATTAAGTTTTTAAATAACAAACAAAAAAGGATAAATTTTTTTAAAAAATATGATAAACAACAAGGGGTGGAGGAAGTATTTAATAACATATTAAATATTTAGAATATAAGAAATTTGAAAAATTAAAATTATTACGTAATGTATCATTTATGAATAAATATATATATTCACAGATAATATAAATAAATAATAGTTGGAATTTAAAACTTTACTAGCTTGGGTTTTCCGACACCAAAGAAATTCCTTCCCTTTATCAAGTCAATCTTTCTGGATTATTTTTAAAAAGGCCTTATTTATTTCCGGATCAAGTTAGCCCGCCTGCAAGAGTAGGATTAGATTGTGCTCCCTTCATTCTTATTTAACTATTGATATTAGCTAATTTCACATATATTAATAAAGTAGTTAAATTTATTTATTTTTAATAAATTTTACAAGATTATTCTTTAAGTATAAAATTCAAAATAGTTAAAAATAAAAAAATATAAAAAATAAATATAAATTGACTAATAGTATAAAATAATAAAGTATTTATTAATGAAAAAAGAAGGATAAATTTAAAAAAAAATATTTAATGCTTCATTAGAATTATAAAGTGATAAATAAAAAAAATAATTTTTTTTAAAATGTGACAGATAAAAAAGAATGGAGAGAGTAATATTTAATGAGTTTCTGCAATCTAATATAATATGCAAGCTGAAGTAACAGTTCGTTCACACAATGTAAATAGTAGGTGGACAGCTGGGTTATCTTATCCACGTCTTCATTTGGAGAAAATTTTCATTAATAAAGACGCCATGTACTCAGGGTTTACTCACCCCAGCTTCATTAGGAATGGAAGTCTTGGCCGATGAAAGTATTTGATGAGTAATTTTATGATTAATTAGAAACAATATGATTAATTTTCAATTAATTTAGATATTTTAATTATCTAATTATGTTATCAACTAATTTGAGTATTTGATAAATAATTATTTTCATCAATTTACTAACCCTCAAACAATCATTTTCAAAAAATTAAAAATAATAATTTTTTAAAATAATTAATTTATATTTAATATAAAAAAAAGATATTCTTGCCTGTAACTATAAATTTTTTTACATTTCCATCCTTAATAAATAATAAAATATTAAATTGTATTTATCTATTTATTAGGAAAAATTTAATACATATAATAAATTATAATTATTTGTTTTTTGAATAAAAACTAAATGAGTATAATAAAGTATATTAAAATATTTATATGATTAAAAAACATTACATGTTAAAATCATGTCTTTTTTATGAAATTATATAAAGAAAAGGAGAATATATATTTCATTTCATATAAAATAATAGAAAATTTATTGAATAAATTAATTTTTTATCAAATGATATCTTTTGAATTAATGAATAATACGGATTAAGAGAAAAAAAGATAATAAGATCATATTACTTGTGAAATATATATTTTTATATTTAAAATACATAATTTATTAATATTTTTAATAATAAACATATTAATTTTAAATTTAATATTAAAAATACTTACACATTAAATTTAATAGTTACTAGATCTAATATTTTAAAATTTAAACTAGCTAGTTTGGTTCAAGTCTCACTAGAAAGTAGAAACTCAAATAGTTGGTTTATCTACTTTGAATTAATTTGATCCATTATTTTTTCGGTTAACCCACCAAACAAATTCACATTGGTTCGGGAGGGTCAACTAGAATTTTTTTTCATGTCTCGATAAGAATGAGAGATTGTAGTTTAAAAGCATCAAGCAAGAAACCTACAACTCAAGGTCACATATCTTTACCATTGACGCCAACTCACGCTTTACTATATAAGTGATTTTTATTATATATAATGCATATCAATTTTTATTTTTCAAATCCAATCATATTTAAAATTTTTATGAATAATATTTATTATATATATATTTGTATTTTATATTATATATAATTAAATTATTCTTATTTAAAAATATTTAATTTAAAATTTTTGATAAATTAAAGTGAAGTATAACTTTAATATTATAAAATAATATTAAATTTATGTTCAATGATTGTAATTATAATAAGATTAATATTTATTTTTTCATCTTTCAAAGATATATTGATGCAAATTAAGTGAATTTAAAATAATTAAGAAATTCAAATGTTATAAAGTCCGACTCTCCCCTCGTCGAATCCCATACCATAATGGGGAAGGTTGGACTAAGAACAGTCTCGCCTAAAAACCACCAATTCTTAATAAACTAGCGAAAGGTTTAATAGGACACGTCGAGTGTTTCGTGGGTTAAAAATGTTGAATCTCGCCCGGTCAGGGAAGACAAAAGAAAAGGGGAAAAGGGAAACTTTCCTTTACTGATCAGCTCAGGATCGATAACCTAACTAGATAGAGAACGAGAGAACCCGAAGTCACTCACTGTGGGTCCGGTTAGAGAGGGATCCGAATCTAAGGCAAGAAATCAGCCAACGTGATATATGTCTGAAAAAATTCTCTCTTTTTCATATGTATATACATAATATATAAATTTATATATGTAAAATTATATTAATCAGTTTAATCAGTTAATTCAATTGATTGAATTGATCCAACCATCATTTTGCTAGGTTAATGATCAAATTAAGCTTAAAAATATTGATTATATCTATCAAAATATTACAAGTATTTTTAATTAAAAATTATAATTATTTATTTTTTAAAAAATTGAATAAAATATAATAAATTATAATGATATATATTTTAAAAAAATAATATAATGATATATATTTTAAAAAAAATTCTCAAATAAATTATGAATATATGCATATTCTTATATATTATTTTATATACAAATAACTAATAATAAATAATTAATTTTATCAAATATTTTTATATAAATAATTAATGGTATTGATTAATAAAATTAGTTTATACAATCAATTATCAATTAATTCAATTAATTTATTGTTAATATAATCAGTTAATTATCCAATGGCTTATGTGTTTTCCTATCGGTAATAGATATGTTTTAATTTTTTTTCTTAATTTTGTATTAGGCTACTAAGTTTTTTCTTTGTCTTTATATATTGTTAAATGTATAAATGGAAAAAAAATGAAATCGTACAAATGTTGTAATATTTTTTTTTGTTGAGAAACTCAATATCTAAAATTTTAAAAGATAAAAATATAATTTTCATTTAAAATTTATTATTTTTATCAAAAATCATAATTTCAAATAAAAATTTATATTTATTTTTTGAAAATTATCCAACACATTTTCTAGAAGATATGCTAAATTTGAATCCCTCTCCCATCCAATCCAATAATTGTAAAAGAAGAAAAAACTCGGTGCATTTCCTAACACATGCATGGAATCCAAACTCCTTCCCATCCACTCCAATAATTATTAAAAAAAAAAAAAATCAGCGCGTTTCCTTGGATCCAAATTCCTTTTCTATCCGATCCAATAATTCCCCCCCCCCCCCCCCGGGAAAATAAAAAAGGAGAAACGACAGACAGAACCCACCTGGCCACTAGGTGTACCACACGTGGTCACAAAGTATTCCAGGAAAAATATAATTGCGAGAGCAAAGAACGAAACCGTTATTAAATTCGAATAAGATGTCCCCAAAGTATAAAATATATTTAAAGGAATAAAATAAATATCACAATGTTCAATAAAAATTTTAAAAATATACATAATTATAAATATAAATTTAAAAATTAATTTTTAATCAGTTATTATCTATTTAATTTGCATCAAAAATTGTATTTTCTAAAGAACCAACTCCAGTAAATTAACTTATACAAACCCATAAATTACATGTTATGTTAATTATTATTGGAAAGTTGTTATGCTAATTATTGTATTAAAAGTATTTAATTGAATTAACTATTCAATTGGTTCATAGGTGAAAAATATATATTAATAGATCTATAAAATAAATTGACCCAAATTTATTTTTAAAATAAATCATACTTATGCAATCGATATATTTAACATAAAAATATAAATAATATTGAGGGTATTTATCTTAAGTGATATTAGATGTCATTTTAAAATTTTATTTTATTTTATTTTTTGAATTTAGAATTTTATTCCTATTTTTTATATGTACATATTTAGTAGTTTAATTACTCATCTTATTAAAAAATATAAATTTTATTTTAAAATATCATTTATTTATTATTAATTTATATTAAATTATTGGGTTTAGGGGGGTAAATATGTAAGGACATTTATAAGTACTTTTTTTAATTTAATCTTGTCAAAAAGAAATATAATATTAAAAAAAGTAATAAATGTTAGAGAAAATACATTCATCTTGAATTTTAGTGAAATTATTTGAACCTCTTAGCTGGTTCAAATTTCAAATTGACTTTTCTTTATATATATAGAATAATGCTATGTTTAAATTTAAATTTAAACTTTTCTTTAATTAATTGATGGTAAATTATTATTATTATTATTATTATTATTATTATTATTATTATTATTATTATAGATTCAAATTAGCTAATACATGATAATTTAAATTTTTATCACAAAAATATGCTATGATTATGCTGAAATAATTAAAAATCTATAAAAATTGTATTAAAATTTGATATTTTTATTAGTCATATATTTTTTGGTTGAATTTAATTAAAATATATTTTTTCACAAAATATTAAAAATATTTTATATTTGTATTTATTATTTTTGAATTTATAATGATTTTTCTCATCATTTTACAAAAGAAAACTTTAAATTTGAATTTAAGTGTAACATTATTTTATATTTGAAGAGAGTTTTGTATAAATTTTGAAATTAGAAGGAATGTAAGTGTAATTTCATTCAAATTTAGGGAAGCTCAATGTGTTTTTCTCTAAGAATTAAATATATAATTTAAATCTAGCAATATAAAAATTTTAATTAATTTAAACTATAACCAAAACAAAAATCAAATTTTAATATAGTTAGAATGCTCTTTTTAACTATTTAAATTTAACTAGAACATATATTTGATCATTTTTCTTGCACCTTTGAAATAAAAAAATTGAATTTAAATTTAAGTAATATTTTTTATGTTTGATATAAATAGGAGGTCGAAATGAGTTTTATAAATAAAATAAACTCTCCATAATTCTATTAAATAGAATTCAAAATGATTTGTTTAAATAGTCATTCATATAAATAAAATTTAAAGTATACTTTTCAATATTCAAATATTTTGTGTTAAATTTTAAACTTTCAGCTTAACATTTTTATAAGCATCTAATCTAGGATACAGTTAAATGCTGAACATTGTGGTGGTGGCAGAGTGATTCAAACACTTCCAGTTCTATCATATTAATGTCAATAGTCACGTATAAATTCACAAGAGACCACGGACCTTGTTCCAGTAACATGGACTTTCTGTCATATGTTTGACTTTTTCATGTAGACATATTCTTTCGACATAACATGGGATTTATATCTCTATTTATATAAGTGAACTGTATTTTTTATAAAATATAATTATAAAATATTAAAATTAAAAATATTTTATTCATTTGATATTAAATAAAAAAAATTTGAAAATAATTTTTTATTTAAAAAAATTATTTTTCTATATTTCTTTAAGTATTATTTTTTAATTATTAAGATAAATGATATATCTCTCATTAATATATATAAATTATATCTTTTTCATAAAAATATTTTTTAATAAAACAAATGGAACCTTAATTTTTTTCTCAACAAAAAATAGAAAGGAAAGAAAATTTAAAGGCAAGATTATTATATTTTAATATTTTGAAAATTAAAAACTATCTCTTTTATTTCTTTCAAATTTAAAATTGAAATGTTTCTTTCCTTTCTCTTTTATTTTTTTCAACCAAACAAAAGTTTCTTGTCAACAATAGGGAAAATCAAGAATTATGTATCACAAGATGGTTATTGTGGCAAGTTCGACAAGCAAACATATTCGATTTTTGTATATGTTGCAAAATTTTTATCACTAAAATTTGAGATAAATTTGACTTCAATTTTTTGAAGTTTAAAAATATTTTGATAATTTTAGTATGGTTCAATAATTTAGAGGAACTTGAAAAATTTGTATTTGTGATCTTTACATCTTTATTTTAAAGTATTATGACATCAATTGGACACCAAGAATATGACAAAAAGACCATATGTCGACTCAAAAAAATATATCATTTTTATGTTTAGTGAATTTTGGTTCAAAATGATTTTTAGGAAATGGAGTGTTTATAAACTGTAGAGCACTTAACACTAAATTTGGGATTCAAGTATTTGATTTGTAGTTATACTCTATACACTTAAAACTATAAAATAAAACATATATATTAAGAGTGTAAGGTGTTTTTTTCTTTATTCAAAATTGTCCCCTTTTGGCCTCTTGTACTTAGAGGTACCTTTTGTGTGGGCACTTCTGCAATTCAGTATGCACAAATGTTTTGGTAATATTTGATTATGACTTATAAACTTAAAAGTTTCATTATTTATTTCAAATGTATCATGAGGATTTAATAAAAAGAGTGTGAGATGTTTTTCTTCTTATTCAAAATTGTCCCTTTTTAGCATGTTGTACCTAATGGTTCCTTGTGTGTAGGCATTTCTGCAATTTGGTATGCACAAATGTTTTGATGATATTTGATCATGAGTTACAAACTTGAAAGTTTCATTATTTATTTCAAATGTGCCATGAGGATTTAATAAAAAGAGTGACATGTTTGCCACAAATGGCCAATATGCATCAGACAATTTTAAGTAGAGTGCTATATCAATGACGATTGGTCTAAGTGACTGGGAGCTCAATCCCTTTAAGCATGGTCTTAGATTCAAGTTCTGCAAATGGAGAAAATTATCATTGTGAGAGTTTTACTTTCATATTTGGCTCTTCTGACTCAAATTTGAATTAGTTGGTTTAATGTGACGTATTGAATATTAGATGATTTTTATCAAAAAAAAAAGAAAAAAGAAAAGAGCTATAAGTCCATAATAATGTGAAGAGAGGGAAGGTAATGGGTGAGATCCTTAATGAAATTTTTTTGTATATTTTTATTATAATATATTTTTTATTTTAATTAATTAAAAATAATTATTTATTGTATAAATTTTATATAATTATTAATTATATATTTTTTAAATTTGTAGCACATTCTTTTTGGTAAACTAATTTCTAACACATTAAATTCATAATTAACTCCTCGTTGATTAAGAACAAGTAAAAATTACCCTAAATGAATGTTGGAGGTTCCACTTGCAGTGTCAGCAAGACCATGAGATAATGTGCCACGTGAGCCCAATTGCCTTCTCTCTTTCTCATCCAATAATTACGAAAAAGACAAAATTACCAATTACACTAAAAACAAGAGTCAGACCCCATGGACGCCCAAAGTGCATATACCAGAAGAGAACCAATTGGGACAGGGCTATCTTACACCACCAAAGTTAGTACACCGGGACAAAACGAATCAAGGGCCACGACTTAATGGGTTTGGTTGAAATGAAATATGGAACTTAAATTAAAATATTTGCTTTTTAACTTCGGTCTGTACTGAAATATTTTTTTTATTAACCATAATAAATATATTAATTTACATTTGTGATCTTTTGGTCTCTTCTATAATATGTCCTTTTTTTCTTCTCTTTAACACTGATAAGAAGTCTGACCTAATGCTGCCATTATTATTATTCTTCTTAATTTTAGAGTTCATGCATTATATAGATCTTTTGATATCTTTAAGTATTAAATAAATTTTTATTTATTAAAGTTATATATTTATGGATGAATAAAAAATAAAAAATTTAGAGTCATAATTGTTGTTTAAAAGATATTAATATCTAATTTTTAGATACAACTGAATTCATTAGTTATAAAAAGAATATTATAAGTACAATATACTACATAATAAAAATATAAAAAGAAATATATAATTATGAAAATAAGTATACTAATCATTCAGTTTTATTTCTAGGAACAAAAATCTTAATGTAATAAAACTATTAAGAGAAAAAAGTGTATGTTTGTTTTCAAATACAGAGAGTAAGACTTGTTTTTCAAAAACTTTACTTTAAAATTTCTTTTAAAAGTTTTGCACGTGAGTTTTAAAAATATTATATTTAAAATTTAATATTTAAAAATCTACAAAATAAAATGCAAAATTTGATCTCTATTTTGAGATCCTTTCAATAAAAGTGTACAATTTAATTTGTTTTGAAAAATATATTAACTTAAAAATAAAATAATATGTTATATATTAAAATATTGATGAATTTTAAATTGATTATAATGAATTTAATGTGAAATATACTGTTAAAATTGATATCAAAAAATATGTTTCATAAGTAAATTTAATTTTAATATCTAAATATTTTAATTATATTTGCATTGTAAGCAGCATGAACAAACATAAAAAATATGGATTGAAGTATATAAAAGACAGAGAAATAATATGTGCACTAAGAGATTTTTATAAAATTTTAATTAAGTTATATTTAATTTCAAATATATACTTCTTTAAGATTGATATCAAGAAAATATTGGTAAATTTTAGAAAAATAAATTTGATTTTAAATTTCAAATAGTTTTTATTGTAAATAAAATATGCAAATAATTCCTCCAGTTAATACATTTAGTATTAAAATTTTAAATTATTTAAAACATTTTTAAAATAAAGAATTATAGTGTAATATTTATAATATTTATTGATATTGTCATTGAATCGGCATGTAAAATGAAAAATTGGAATGGAGTAGATAAAAGAAAGAGAAATTGTGTGAGTTGTAAAGCCTTTTTTTCTTTTTTCTTTTTATCATATTCAATTGATGTGTGTTTATTTCAAAATATAGTACTTGAAAATTAATTGCAACAAATATTAATAAAATTTAAATAAATAAATTTAATTTTCATTCTTGTTTTTAATTAGAAATATATAATTAATTAATTCAATTAATACTTTAAATATTATAATTTTAATTTATTTAAAAATAAAAATATTTTAATTGTAAATAACAAAAGTAAATATAAAAAATATACAATTGAGTTAAAAAAGAGAAACAGTGCATAACTAAGAGTAATGAGAATTAAGAATATAATATATATTTAATTAATTCAATTAAAATTAACTTATTACAAATACTTTTATAATAAAAAGAAAATATATTGTTTTATATTTATACTACTCTTTGATTTTAAAATCTAAGTGATAAATAACATGACATATTAAAAAAGAAATACACAATGAAATGGATAAAAAGGTATAAAATTTCAATTAATATATATTTAATATGAAATATAAAACTTAAAAATTCATATAAAAGAATATTGACAAAATTAAAATTGATAAATGTGATTTTAATTTTCTAACATTTTTATTAAAAAATAAAATATATAATTAATTAATTCTAATATTGCTTTTTATATTAAAATTTCAATTTATCTAAAATATTTAATAATAAAAATAAAAATATGATATTCTATCGATACTATTTAATGATATTAACATTTAAGTTATTAATAATATAAATGTGCATAAAGAAAAAGAAAAAGTTGAAATATAGTAAATAAAAAGAAAAAATAGTGTTAGATTTGAAGTAGTAAAAATTTAAAAAAATTAAAGTTGATAACTTATATTAATAAATTTTTTTACATTTTAAAAATATTTTTCTGATGAAGAGAATATATTATTTTATATAAATACTATTCAATGATATCTAAATTTAAATGATGGAAGTGGATAAAAAAAGTGAATAAAGTATAATGAAGCAAGATAATTTTTATAAAAGAATATAGTTTAATTTATTTAGTAAAATTATTAATTAAAATATAAATTTATAGGTTACATATATTAAAATTTTGACTAAATTCAATTGAATGGAGTATATTTAATATAAAAATTAAAAATTAATATCAAGAAAATATCAATAAACAAAATTAATTCTAAGTAATAGGAGTGAATATAAAAAAAGGGAAAAATATGCAATGAAACAAATGAAAAAGAAGTGAAATAATATATGTGTTATAAAATGATAAGAATTAAAAATAAAATATGTACAAATTTATTTCAATCAAATAAAATATTTCACTTATTAAAAAAAATTTTTATAACAAAAAATATTATGTTATATTTATACTACTCATGTGGTGTTTAGTTCACAAAATTTTATATTTTTAGGAAAGTGTACATTCTCAGGAATGAGATTTCTAAAAATTTAATTAACAAGAATGTAACATTCCTATGTTTGGTTTACTATAAATTTTCTTAAGAATATTTTAATATTACATTCCCATTCCATGGCAATCTGAGATATCCACCTCCCCCATGAGAATATTTTCAAAAAATGTTGGGTTAAAAAATTTCTAAGAATATTACATTCCCAAGTATTTTTTTTTCAAATCTTAAACTAAATATGGGAATGCGATATTCCCTTGAAATATTCTTGAGAATATTAAAAATATTCTGCAAACCAAACACCACCTCAATTATATTACATTCGAATATTAAATATCAAAAGTGAAAAAGAAAAAGGAAAAACATATAATTAAATATTTAAAATAATGGAAAAATAGTGTGTGAGTTACGAAATCTTAACAAAATTTCAATTAATATGTTTTTAAATTCAATATAATACTTGAAAATTGATACAAAAATATTAGGAAATTTTAAATAAATAAATTTAATTTATAACTTTAAATATTAATTTTAAAAATAAATTATACCATTAACCAATTTTTTTAAATAATTTTTTTAGGATTTTAATTTATTTAAAATATTTAAATAATTTGACAATGAAATATAACATATTATATTTATACTATTTAGTAATTTTAATATTTGAGTTGGAAATAATAGGGGTACACGTAAAAAAAAAGAGAAAAATAAGTAAAGGAACAAACAAAAAGAAGAGAAATAACATGTAAAATGTAAAGCAATAAGAAAAAGAGAATATATAATAAATTTAAAATGTTAAAAAAATATATTATATTATATTTATACTATTTGGTGATGTTAAATCTAGGTTAAGAGCAACAAAAGAAGATATTGAAAATAGAAAAACGTAAAATAGGACAAATAATAAAAAAAAGAAGAAGTAATGTGTAAATTACAAAGTGACAAGTGTAAAAAATTAAATAAAAAAATATTTAAAAATAAAATATATGATAGAATAAATTAATTTCATTAAATATAATATTTAATCTCTTTAATATATTATTACAGTAAAAAATATATTGTATCATACCTATATCATCCAGTAATATTTGAATTGTAAATAATATAAATAAATAATAGTGTATAAAAAATTATTAAATTAAAAAAGTAAAACAATGCATGCATATAAAAGAAAAAGAAAAGAAATGAATGGTGGGGAGATTTTTCTGTAGAGTCTGACACGTGTAGTTAACAAAAGGCAAGCAGTCTTACAAACACCTTGTCTTTGGTATAATATAGGATTCTCGATAAAGGTTCCCATTCTCATCTCATCTTGGTGTCTACTTGATCTTTAGTTCATAAAATAAGGTGAGATTCTTGGTGTTATTTAATAAATATTGTTGGATAGACATTTATGGTAAATTTCAATTGGAATAAATGAAGTATTTTTTTTTTTAAGGCAACACTTTAGAACAGCAATGTTCATACATATTTTTATGTGAAGCAACAATTTGAAATAAGTTTTATATGGTGTTTGAAGAAATTATAGTCACATGTTTATATTGTGTTGCAACTATTGCTTATTTATTATATTTATATTATTAGAGAGAAAAGTAATAAGTTTTGAACTTATAATAATTGATGGTTATGTGATTTTACTAATTTTATCATTTAGAGTATGATCAACTCGGAAGTATTAAAATGTGTTATGTGCATGGTCACGCATTATGTATACCATATTATATATATTTTAGGTTGTGTGTATATATAAGCCATTACTTAATAAATGGCTTGGAGCCTTATAATGTATTGAATTAGTGCAGGTATACATATATAATGCCTGTTATGAATGTACATGATTTATTTTATGTATCGGTATTGCCATTTAGTAACTAGAAGAGTTTAAACTTTGTCTAGTTTATTATGTTTAGATTATTAAATCTTATTTAACATTTTAAGCTAATGTTTAAACTATAAAGTTAAGATATATATTTAATCACACTTACTTTTTATATATATCTCAGTTATTCCATATCTACTTTCTATTTTGATCGTTAAGGTATAAGTCTTAATATGTCTGATAGTAATTAGTATTCCCATTGAATATAATAATATTCATATTAAGACTTATAATCTTATTTTAGAGCTATAACTATAATAGTGTTATGTTTATTATTTGATATTCCTTGTTATTGTAATCTAAGGTTTTATTTTTTATTATTAGCATTTTTCTGTCTAAATAGGTGACTATCAGAATTATTTTATAATCTAGCATGATCAATGATAATTTGTAAATTTGGATTGATAAATATGCAAATAATGTAAAGCATTACATTAGACCCAAATTGGTAATTATACTAGGATTGAGTTCATTTGATACTTAGGCTTGTGTGAATGTTTTATTTTGTGAATTTTTATTCCTAAGTTCTACTATAATGGCCAAGTTAACTGAATTTAATCTACTAGGGAGAGCTCTCAAGTCTCACATTATATATAATTTGCAATTACTTCGTTGAAATACAAAGATTTGTAGTATATATTAAAGAATGAGATTTGCACAACTTTCTCCTAATGTTTTTTTATCTTTTCCTTATCTTTCATGTTTAGGAAAGGGAAGTCAAATGGATCTAAAATAATCAAATTCATTATCAAATTGATATTCAGGCATGATTTTTCATATTATATTTCTTGATTAACTATTATGATCTATATGTTATATAATATAATAGTTAAGATTTTATAATTGACTTTTTTAATTCCTTGATCTAATTTTTTCCCACATTCCAAGCTAATAAGTTTATTCCACTCCAAAATAAGACATTGAGCACAACAACTTAACTCTCCAAATCAATTCCCAATACCCTAACAAAATACAAAGTTGGGTGAGTTAATCTAAATATTACACCTAAGGCCTTGAATTGAGTTAAACGTGACTCAAATTCGCTGGGTACTCCTACTATTTAGCAGCTTATTACTGTCCCAACGTTAAAGAAATTCAATTTCACAAATTGAGGGTTAGGGATTTTGAATATTTATCTTGAAATACTGAGAACGTTTCAGTATAGTTAAAATTTAATGATATAGACCAACTCATTTCCGGTGTATTCTAAGGTACTCCGAAGGGTTTGATATGCGAGGTAGTGTGGTAAAATACAGGTTACTGGATGAGATTATTAAGTCAATACTAAAATTTTTGTAATCTCATCTAATAATCTGTATTTTGTTATACCACCCGGATACCAAATCCTTAAGGTACTTTAACAAGCACCCGCATTTACTTCTATAAAGGCACTGAATAGCTCAAATTGAGCTGGTTCACTGCAGAATGGCGCCGGGATCAGAGGGCTTAAAACAGGGCAACGTTGTTAGGCGAAGGCGCGAGCTGTTGCTGCCATCGACGCTTCACGCAAGCATAGCTGCTTCTGGTGCAGTGCCATTCTTGCCATCAATAGGAAGGGGATGATTGTGGAAAGAGTCAGTCTCGTGGTTCAGCAGCGGAGCGTTGTCGAAGAGAAGAAGAGCATTTTCCCTTTTTTCTTTTTTTTTTTTTTTTTTGGGGGGGGGGTTATGCAGTGGTCTGCTGCTGCTAAGTGAATAAAAGATGCGGGAATGGTTTACTTAAACGATGAGTTTTAGTGTTTTAAGTCAGGAGGGTTTGGTGTTTGATTATATTAAGAGTGAGTCTACGATGCCGTGATACAATTCGAGATAACTTTTCCTGCTTTGATCCCCAAATTAAATGGTGACTTCGGCTTTTGGGAAAAAAAAAAAAGTTTGTTTTATAATAGTGACTGTATTTGCTAAATAATCCTTTAAATTTTTTTATTTCAATTTGCTGCTTAAATTCTTGAGTAAATTTTTACTTTGATCCCGATAAAATAAAATTATTATTAATTTAATTTCTATAAACTTAATTTTACATCAACTTTTAGTTCTTCTGTATACTAATTTAGTAACTCCATCTCATATAAAGAGTGATTAAAATTTAATATGAAATTAATTTTATAGAAATTAAATTAATAAAAAATTTTAGTGAATCTAAATTGATACAAGTCGGAATTAAAATATGATTTTAACTTAAATTCTTCTAACAAAGAAGGCCAGCAATAAAAATCTATTAGCGTCCTGCTGAGGGAGGGTTTTACTTACGCGTTATTTTGAGCTTCCTGTGTTGAAGGGTTTCATGTCATGAATATTTAAATATTTTATAAAGATAAAATTAATAATTTCATATTTAGAATTATAAAATATTAATAAAATGATCTTTAAATTTTATAAAATTGTAATTGCATTAATAAATAATAATTTATATATAATTTTATCTTTTTATACAGATTGTATAGATAATTTTATCTTTGAATTATTGCATAAAGGGATGAAATTGTATGTATGGAATATTATTTAAAAATAAAATTGTAATTTTATATAATTCAAGGATAATTTTGTTAGCACTTTATAAAATTAGAGATGAAATTGTTAATTTTATCCTTTATAATTTAATATAAATAGATTATAAACTAATATTTCATATTTGATAATATTTAAGGATTATTTTTAACATAAAATTATTCTTTCTAATTTTTATTTTAAAATCAATTTCAATCACAAATTAATTTTGAAAAGTTAATTTTTATGCAATCAATCATGCTAATTGAATTGCAGAAATGCCTTTCTACTGTTAAAATTTAGAAGGAGAGATAATAGAGGGAATATTTTGCACAACATATATGATTTATATATTTTAATTGCATCTTTAAAATTTATTGCACATTATGTATAGTATAATGGGATTATGTATATTTTAGCCTATTTATTGTCTATATTTTTTTTATATGAATTGACCAAAATTTGGTGTGCACAACTATTGTATATATTGTTTTGAATTTAAATTTGATTTATTATCAATTTATTACTTTTTACACTAACAATAGCCAAAAATTGTTAGTGTGTCCTAGGAGCTAATTATAAAATGATTATAATAATGCACAATATATTACATTTTATTTTTGGCAATATAATTACTATATTTTATTTTATTTTATTTTTGTACAAATTATAATTTAAATATAATAATTATCCTTAAAATAACTTTACTATTCCTAAAATATCCATAGTCGAATATTATTGCAAAAAAGGGACAACAATAATACCTTGAGACTATCATCTATAAGTGATTGATGATTGTGAATTATAAATATATGATATCAAGTTAATACATGGGTATATTGCTAGTGAAAAATATACTAGATTGACCCATTGTGAGAATACTACACGGATAGATATGTGTCATTAGTTATTTTCATATAATCACAATACAAGTAGTCCTTTTACCTGAAATCACTATAATTCCCTACATGAGGGGTTACTTATTTTGATATCATCCTATGTCATCTTTAATTGGGATGACATGCAGGGCATTAGTTGTATGTGTCACAAATCATGCAGAGGGAAGTAAGTAATGTAGATGGAATTTTATTACTCTTGTATAAAGGAGAGATATCCTTGGGTTCCTTGATTGAGTGAGACCTAGAAATGCATGGTTATGCTTAAATGGATCAATATGTGATATTGATCATTTATTTCAAATCTACTTAATATTAAGAAATATAAATTGAACATTGATGAGAATGACACATTCCATGTCTTCAATTTGATTCGGATATTATTACAAATGGATTATGATGCAAAGTATTGATCACACATTAGGTGGATGTCAAATCACAAACATTCTTACTACTTAAGTGATAGTAATGTGTTGTTAGATACTATTCATTATCTATGATCCAACGATGGGTCATTGTCAATATAGTAGGAATTTATAGAATCATATAAAAAGAGTAAGAATGAAATAATAACATTAGTTAGTTTTTGGTTAGATTAAAAACTTATTAATTGGGCTTGTTATTTTATATATATGTTATATATATATTATCAAAGTAATAATATATATTATCCACGTAATATATATTTTATTATATTATGTGATATTATTTGATATTAAAGTAATATCATATTATTACACAATTTAATATTAGATAATTATATTATGAAATAATATTATTATATGATAATATTTAGTTATCAATATTAAAATAATATAAAATAACTTATAGATAAGTCATGTTTATTCTCACTCTCACTATAGTAGAGATAAAGTATTAGTAATCAAGTAGCACTAGGTCAGTTGTGGTTTTCCTAGTATGACTAGAAAAAATGCATGCCTTTTTGCTATATATGAGAAGCATAAGGGCATTATTATTGATACATGAAAATAAGAAAATTCGTCACTAGCAAAATCACACAAAACACCCTATAAAACCACATCAAATCCTTCCTTCTTTGTGTGAGAAATGAATCCTAGTAGATTCGTAGAGATTAAGAAGTTACTATTTGCTTTGTGTGGATATTGTAAAGGTACCATTATCTGATTGTGCTCGTGATTCGAATCTATACTCTAAAAAGTAATCTTTTGATTCTTAATTTATGTTTCTATGCATTGATCCGGTGAAAGGTTTCATATTACATGAATTTAGAAATTCTACCTTCCGTTACACTATATGATGTGTGTGAAACCTAACGAAAATATGACATGTCATTAAAAATTAATAATTTTTATTAATAAAAAGAATATTTTAACAAATTTTATTAACTTGACAACAAATGAATAGATGATAATATGAAATCAATTTATATTAATAGTATATTAAATTTAAATCTTATATAAGAAATATATTACAATAAATTCTTTGTGATATATTATTCAATAACATATCCAATCTTTTATGTATAAGAGCATTTACTATGCATTCCCTATATGCATTTATCCTCTATATATGCATGGAAATATTGCTCAATTAATTTGTTAAAATAAAATTTAGTACATATAATAATCAATTTGAGACTTGTAGAAATTTTTTTTTAAAAAAAAAAAAATGTTCAAATATGAACATGGGGCACATATCTATATTTTATTGTAGAAGGGCAACACCTACCTATGAAGTGGATCATTTTTATAATTATACTTTTTTATGTATCAACTTATAACTTATTAATTGATTTTCTATAACACTTCTACAAAAAGGTTACAAGTAATGATATCATCATCATTAAATTTACTTTAATAATTTTTGGTTCCCATCTCATGGTTGAAAAGTAACGATGTGTAAAAAGTGAGTTGCCTTGGGAATAGCATCAGCATATTGTTGTCTAATGTTTCTAATAAGGGTTGGTGTGTTCATTTATGTGAAGGAATAAACATTTTGAAGAAATTTTTTGTTTCTTTTTAGTTGTACTTTTATAATTTTAATAAAATATTAAATATTTTTTAAAATTTATTCTTCTTTTTTATTAATAAATCTTTCATTATTGTATGCAACCATATTTATTCCATTATATTTATATATTTATTTTTAATTATTTTAAATTTTATGTATAAAGGATAATTTTAAAATATTTAATATAAATAAATAAATTAAACTACTTTATTAATATATGAGAAATTAGCTAATCGCGATATATAAATTGAAATAGAGAGAGTAAAAAAATATTAACAACAACAATAGAAGGCCTTTTGTGTTGTTATCCATGTTAAGGTTTTGTTTTGTTAAAGAAATAAGTGAACTTATAACTTTTGATTAATAAGCTCAAAGTTGATATATAAAGATATTTTATATACAAATTTATTAAAAATATAAGTTTTAATTTAATAAGTTATATTAAGTACTGTATAATTAATAAATTGATAACTTTTTAATTTTTTTAAATTATTATTTTTATTAATTTATAACTCATGCCTTTAATAAATAATTATATTCATATTTTATATAATAAATAATAAATAATTGAATTATTAAAATAATATATAATATTATAAATTTAGTATAAAAATTAAATAATTAAAATATGTGAAGTCATAAATTATAAATAATTTAATTTTACCTAGTTATATGCTTATTTTAAATTATAAATGTATAAAAATATATACATAAATAAATATATAGTATTATATAATATAACTAATTATATTTTTATTATAAATATTAATTAAATAAAAATTATATAAGTAAATAAATATGTGGATTCATAAAATATAATTAATTAATGTTTAAATAATTATATTTTTATTTTGAACACTTTAATTGTGTTAATATAATTTAATTTTAAAAAAATAAATTAATTTAATTTATATATTTTATAATAATATGTTTCTTTATATTATTTTACATTTTCAATTGATTAGACAATTAATTTTTTAAAACACCTCATATATAACCAATTCTTTTACCAATTACTTGGTTGAAACAAGGCCTAAGCATTGAAAAGGGTGGTTATGTTTATTTAAGTGGGCCATTTGCATCGTAAGGAAAAGAAATGAAATTTTTTAAAATAAAATGAAAAAGGAAAAGGCATGATGTAAGGAGAGAATATATATGTGTGTGTGTGAAAAAGGAAAAGGCATGATGTAAGGAGAGAATATATATGTGTGTGTGTGTATTACTCATTGTAAGATTTTCAATTTCTTTGAAACATTTTTGTTCCTCGTAAATCAAAAATTAAAATTTAGGTATTTTCACACTTGTATTAAAAGTAGCGTCTTAGAAACCAGGTCATCAACCCCGTGAGTGAATTAAGGTCAAATCGATTCAAACCGATCAAACTAATTATCATATTTTTATATATAATAAATTATATTATATATATATAGGTATTTTATTATTATATCTCTAAAACAATAAATAAATATTGATCTTACTATAATTTTGATAATCATCCAATACAATTTTAGTTCAAATAAAAAGCAAATAACAAAAATTATTTTCTCTAATTCAAATTATTTTCACATAAATCTTAATTCTTTTCACTTAGTAATCATTTTAAATGATAAAAATATTATTTTATAATGAAAATTATTCATTCAAATCCTTATAATTTACAAAAAAAATAAATTTAATTCTTGGATAAATTCAAGAATTTCAAAAAGAAAAATTATAATTGTTGACCTTTTAAATTCAATATCTTAAAATATGTGTTTTATTTATCTTGCATTCTTGCAACACATATAGGATAAATTAGTTTTCAATAATTTTTTTTACTTTTGACATTACACTTTCTTAGTTTTTTTTTTCTGCATGGTGCTTTTAAATTAAATTAGATTTGGATTCTATTATTTTGTAAAAGAAAAAAATGGAACAGGTGGACAGGTTGGTTGGATTATCGATTCAACTCCGATTTTCATTGAGTTGGACCAAACTAACCCGGATTTTTCTCCAGACCAAGTCTAAGGGTCAATTTGATCTATTTTTGAGTTGGAATGCCAGTCTGACTAGTTAAACCTATTGAGTTAGTTCGAATTCCAAAATGCTATTTAAAAGTATTCAAACATATAGATTTATTATAAATCAAGCTAATTTATTGCAAATAATTAAAATAAGTATCATATTCCAACTGCAACATAGTTAAAAAAAATAAAATAAAATACTAAGCAAGTTAACAAATTTCTAATTTGATCATTGCAAAATTTTTAGTTGCTATAATTTGTAATAGATTTCCAATAAAGTAGTATTTAAAAAAATATAAGAAAATTTACTTAAAAATAATGAGTATTGCATGTTTTTTTCATAATAATTATAAAATTAATTAATTAATAATTGGAAACACTTGAAATAATTACTTTTAAATTACAATTTCTCAAACAAAATTATTAACTGAGTCAATCCACAAAATTTATTAAAATGTTATCAATTACCCAAGTTTTCTTGGCCTCAAATATTATAAATGGGCTTTTGGATTTGTTTAAGTCGTCGAGATTGATGATATTTCAGATATCTAGTAGTTTGTTGTGTTTTCTTTTTTCTTTTTTTTTTCTCTCGACCCTTATTATCATCTGCTTTTTACTTATAGCTTGTTCATCCTCAATTCCATAAAGGTTTTTCGCTGATTCACGAAAATCCGTATCAATTGGATGTTGTACATAATTAGTAACATACATCAAATAGAGCTAACATTCATCAAAAGACATTCATTGAAGTTACATAAACCAAGCAAAGTAGCAAGGCTTCCTATCAATATAAAACTGAACACACCAACAGACTATCTCACTATGTAATGTAACATTACATTAACCCTCTCTTATTTCACCCTAATATATCAATTTTAAGAAGCTTTTGCACTCTGTAATATAAGCAGCCTTCCATCTAGATTTCCTTGTTACGGTTCCCATAGAAAAGAATGAGTTAGTAAACAATAATACAAAATCAGTTCCCATAATAAGATTTTGCATAGACAAGATTCTTTCAACATAAAGAAAAACAGTAACTTCTTTATAAACTGCCGAGTTCCTGCAAGTCCTGGTAAGTCCTCGGCATAACCCAAAATTCACATAGGAAAGTATTGGCCTAAAAGAGGGGGAAAATAAAAAGGGAGGAATATGCAATCCAAGTTATTCCCCAAAAGATTACTTGCTAGTTCCTACATATGAAATGGATCCCCCACTCCATTTCATACGAAGTATGCAAAATCAAGCTAAAATAACTCTTGCATGTCCGGAAGAAAATATGTATCTATTCGAATACTGTTAGAAAATTGAAAACATAGGCATAAGATGATACTAAGCATGCCTATGTCTTCAATTTTCTAATAAAGTTTGTCTGCAACACGATCAAGCAATCGAGGATGCCTGAATGCTCTGCTGAAGAAAATAGCACCACAGACTCCCCAGAAACCCACTGCAATTCAGACTCCCATCCCAAGATAGAACCATGATTCTGTTTCGGACTTGCCATACTCTTCTGCAACCGGTTTTTCTTCTTCTGTGCAATTCTCTGTGAGGGGTCTCCACAAAGTTGAGAATTACCGATATAACTCCAAGCATAAAAAATCACGAGTTGGGTTCCCAATGGTATTTGTCCAGAGAAATTGTTCCATGACAAGTTCAAATAATTTAGGAAATTTAAATTAGAAATACTTTGAGGTATTTCACCAAAAAGTTGATTATTGGAGAGATCGAGGGATTCTAGATTTTTCATGTCTCCAATATTTTTTGGTATCTTCCCCACCAAATGATTTTTAGACGAGTTTAAAGTATGAAATTTAATAAGACTAAATAATTCTGGGGGGAGTTTTCCTAACAAGTGGTTAGATGAAAGGTCAAGACTTCGCATGAGTACAAAGTTATTGCTATACTCTAATTCATGACCTTTTGTATACAACATGATCTTATCCGAGTCAGAAACGTCCTCAAAGGCTAATGACATCATGAAAAAAGGATCCCCAACCATGGCAGTCAAATTATAAAGGCATTGAGGTATTGATCCTGAAAGATTATTATCAGCTATATCCAATACAATCAAATGTGGGAGTCGACACACTTGCGATGGAATAGTTCCAACAAAGTGGTTCGATCTAATTTTGAGAACCTGTATACTTTCTTGCATCCAAGTTGGAATACTTCCTGAAAATTTGTTTCTTTCAAAATTGACGAGTTCCAACGACGTACAGTTTTGCAATGACACATATTTCTCCATAAAAGTTATTTTTGTGCAAATCTATAGAAGAAAGATTAAGCAATGATCCAAGTGAAAGGGAAAGTTCACCTATTAGCCTATTATTTCCCAAGTAAATGAACATTAATTGCCCCCAATTAACCCAACAATCAAGAAGTTCTCCCATCAAATGATTACTTCAAATGATTACTTTGTTGTATTAAAATAAAATAAATAATTTTATTTAGATAAATTTTTATGGATTAGCATTAATTAATTATTGAAATATTTATTTAAGTAATTAATTTTATATTTTAACATTAAATATAGAACAGATTAAGCCCTAATTTAATATGTATAACTGTGATCGGTTGGATCATACACAAACCTATATGGGTAGAGGTCCCAACCTGCAACCCTTTACTAGTGAGTAGTCTTCTGTCATAAGTCTAACCTTAAATAGAGAAATTAGAGTTATTATTTTAATGATGTATAATAAGGATTTCTGCTCTTGAAAATATTTTTTTACTCTCTCTATTTGGATAACCTAAGGGACGAAATAGGTTAGAACTTTACTCATCACCATTATTCAAACTAATTATGACTTCATCAAATTATATATCAAGTACGCTTATAATTTTGTCATGATCAATTTTATATTTTTTAGGATTTTAATTCATATTTCTAACAGATGGTATCAGAGTGTGTTGATAGTATGAATAATCTGATTATGAACAATTTTAATTATCTTGACAAATTTATAAAATTCCTGATTTTTCTTTTCATGTTCGTACATAAAATTAATGAAATTGGGGATTTCTTTTCTGAAAAAAATGTTTTTGGATCTATTTTCCTCTTTCAATTAAATATTGAATCCTGATCTCATATGTATGTGGAATATTACTCTGTTATTTAATTGCATCAAATTTGTGATTATTGTGGATGAGTTTGGATTTTTTTTTGAAAAATTTATGAACATAAATTGTACAATTTTAAAGCTTTTCCCTTTGATTAATATGTGAATCCATGTTAAAAATAGGTTAGATATGATTTTTGGGATTTAAAGGGGTTAAAAACAATTTTTTTATAGCTTAAAAACCCCTTTAATGGCTAAAAAATAGCCATAAAACCGAATTGGACGAAGCAAGAAAGAGGAAAGCTTGCTGCTGCCTACGCGCACAGGGCCCATACACTTGATGTGTGTGTGAAACTCATGCACTTGTTGTGCGTGTGAAACCCACGCACTGACTGGTTGGGTAACTTCGGCCATGCATGTGGAAGCCATGTGCATGATAGTGCATGAACAGCATGCACCAAGCCAACTGATCAGATGTTGACCAGCTAACTAACTGCACGTGAACCATGTGCATGTGAGCGCATGAGGGGCATGTGCCAGTCAGTTGACCAGATCGGTCTAAAGCTAAGCCCACGGGTGTGTCTAGGCATGTATAGGTGCGTGTAGCTCACATACTTGGGCTTTTTAAGCCGATTTTTAGTCCATTTGTATGGAATTTAATTTTCTATTTGTTTGGAATTTTTTCATAATTTTTAAAAGACAGTAAGTATATATTTTTAATTTTATAAAATTTATATTGTATAAAAATATATTTTATTTATGAAATTTTGGCCTAGAAAAATTCATAGACATTCTTTACATTTTTTCTGGGCTTAGTGAGTCGTCACTCTTTTTGGTTGTGAGCATAACTATATTAGATAATTTTAAGCCCCTAATTATGTAATTTTGTATATATATAAAGACACCTAAAGCCATTTATTTCACACCAGTAATAGATTAAGGATATAATAAGACTATTTTCCATAAAATACTATCCTTCTAGGATATTCAAAAGTATATTGCATTTATGATGGATATGCCCTATTAGTGTAACATTGTTAATGTAATTTTAAGGTTTAGATGCCTTAGAATAAGCATGCAACAATTATAATGTTTCAATATTTCTTATACCCTATCGGTATGACTATATTGATTACATTCTTATGTAGACTCTTGTACAAGCCAAGTCATATGGTACATGTAATTTTGATACCACTTTGTTATATAGTTATTTGACTAATTTATTTAATTAGGAATCTTATGTTATAATTATGTTGTGCATGCATAATTAATAATTTTCTAATCCTGTTGCATTAGTCTTGGTCTTTCAACAACTATCTATGGTAAGGACTCTTAATGAAACACATTATGACGAATGGAAAGAGTCTTTGAACATGTATCTAATAATCTCTAAGGAGGATTTAGCTCTTAGAGAACCAAAGCTAGTTAATCTATTACTTGAGTCTAATGCTGTAGATAAGACCTATTACAAACAATGGTATACATTGAACTGGATCTATTTGGCAATAATTAAGTTCACTATTGAAAAGAAAATTAGAGAGAGTATCCCAGATAAGGATACTATTATGGAGTATATGAAAGTTATTGGTAAAAAATTCAAGAAACTTGATAAGACTCAGAAAGTCTATTATCTCTCCATGCTTAACAACACTTGTTATAATGGAGTTTCAAGTGTTATAGAGTACATCATGAAGATGACTCATTACTACAATAAGTTAAGATCATATGGCATGGATCTAGGAGAAAGTACTTTAGTCTACAGAGTCCTTTAGTCATTGCTAGTTGAATATAGCTACCTAAGAACTTCCTATAATTCACAAAAGGGAGAGTGGATAATAGACTAGATGATTTCTATAGTAACTTAAGAGGAGGAGACTATGAAAAGTAATCCACAGCCACCTTCCATCAACTACTTATCTTAGGGCTCCAATAATAAGTTCAGTGGAAATGATAAAGCAGGAAAGAAACCAAAGACATAGATATCTAGAAAGCTTGAGTTCAAGAAAGGTAGTGATAAAGGCAAGGGACACCAAAAGAAATTTAAAGACAAGTGTAATTATTGTAAGATCCTTAGACATAAAATGTCTTAGTGTTATAAGCTAAAGAATAAGCATAAGCAGGAAGGGGCTCAAAAACTAGAGGATCCCAAGTGATATGAACTAACCTAACTCCACCTCAAAAGCTAGTTCAAAAGGGGAGGTTTACTAACCTATATATAATGCACCCAAGACCACCCTCGCTAACCGATGTGGGACACATCATGCCTGACCCCTTTAGACTGCACATCCTCATGCAAAGAACCAGAACATGGGCATAATCCATCCACTAGATAAGGTTTGTCTTTAACACCATATGATATTAAAGGCTGGTTCATCTTCTAGCCAATGTTACAATTTCTTAACTTGAGTGTAAACACTTAGAGAGTGACCTACCTTCATGAGAGAGTGAAAACATAACCTTAAACACCATGTCTAGAGATACTTCAATTCCTAGAGGCCTTAGTTTAGAGCAAGCTCAAATCATAGGGCTTCAACAAAGCCAAGAGCAACTACAACTTTACCATGAGGAGATGATGCAATGGCTTGATCTATTAACTAAAGAAATTGAAAGGCTGAACCCAAATGGAGATCATGAGCCAGATAGAGGAAATAGAAGAGGAGATTTTGGTGCTAAAGAAAAGGAGAGGCAACCAAAGCAAACGAGGCAACAAATAGAATTAGCAAGCAATATTAAGATGAGGATTTCACCCTTCAAAGGCATTAGTTCACCAGAGGAATATTTGGAGTGAGTGTAGAGAGTTGAAAAAGTATTTGAATGTCATGAGTACTTAGAGGCAAGAAAATGTCAACTTACTGCCCTTGAGTTCATTAACTTTGCAAATTTATGGTGGAAGAATCTAAAAGCTTAACGTAGGAGGGATGGAGAAGAGGAGGTTAGAAGTTGGAGATATACTGATGAAGGAGAAATGCTTATAATCAGGCGTGTATTAAACTTGCAAGCAAAATTGGAGGATAAGCATCAAGAAAATATGTTTCACACTAGGTGCATAATTGGCAATAAGGTGTGTGGAGTAATTATTGATGGAGGGAGCTATACTAATGTAGCTTCCACTACTTCAATGGAAAAATTGAATTTGGCCACACCTAAAAATCCTCACCCATACAAGTTGCAATGGCTGAATGATATGGGAGAAGTGAAAGTCACTAAATAGGTGGTAGTGCCATTTTCCATTAGAAAGTTCTACAAAGATAAGATTTTATGTGATGTAGTCTTGATGAATGCAAGTCATCTGTTGTTAGGAAGGTCGTGGCAGTATGATAGGAGAGTTGTGCATGATGGATTTAAAAATACATATGCCTTTGAGAAGGATGGCTAAAAGATTGTCTTAGCACCTTTTAGTCTTCAACAAATGCAAAGAGATCAACTATTGGCAAAAAAGGAGAAGAAGACTAGCTTGCTTGCAATAAAGGGAGAAGTTATAAAAGCCTTATTTAATTTAGACCTTGTTCTATACCAGCTTTACTGGTGCCAAAGAAAGATGGAACCATGCATATGTGTGTGGACAACAGGGCTATCAACAAAATCACAAACAAATATCAGTATCTAATTCCAAGGTTGGATGACATACTAGATGAGTTGTATGACTTTAAAGTATTTTTAAAAAATAATTTGATGAGTGGTCATAATCAAATTAGGATGAAAAAAGGAGACGAATGGAAGATAACTTTCAAAACCAAGCATGGGTTGCATGAATGGATGGTCATGCCATTTGGGCTATCTAATGCTTCAAGCACTTTCATGTGACTAATGAATCATGTGCTACGTAGGTATATTGGTGATTTTGTTGTGGTATATTTTAATGACATCTTAATTTATAGCAAAATCCATGTTGAACATATAGATCATTTGAGAAAGGTCTTCCAAGTACTGCAGGAAGAGAGATTATTTGGCAATATCAAGTAGTGCCAATTCTACTAAGTTTGAGTTATCTTTCTTGGTTTTGTTATTTCACAGCAAGGAGTTGAAGTAGATGAAGAAAAGGTGAAAGCTATCAAAGAATGGCTTGTTCCAAAAACCATTTCAGAGGTAAGGAGTTTTCATGGATTAACCTCTTTCTATAGGAGGTTTATAAAGAATTTCAGCACCATACTAGCACCACTGATTGAATGCATCAAGAAGGGAGAGTTTAGGTGGACTAAAGCTGCATAAAGGAGTTTTGCATTGATCAAGGAGAAACTATGTTTAGCATCAATCTTAGCTCTACCTAATTTCTCTAAGACCTTTGAGCTTGAATGCAATGCTTTAGGAGTGGGAATAGGGGCTGTTCTAATGCAAGACAAGTATCCTATTAGTCATTTCAACAAGAAATTCAATGGAGCAAGTCTGAATTATTCCACTTATGATAAGGAGTTCTATTCCTTAATTAAAGCCTTTGAGACATGGCAGTATTATTTATTAACTAAGGAGTTTGTTATTCATATAGATCATGAGTCCTTAAAGCACTTGAAGGGACATGCAAAGTTGAATTGATGGCATGCCAAGTGGGTTGAGTTCTTGGAAACATTTCCTTATATTATCAAATACAAAAAGGGGAGTTCAAATATGGTGGTTGATGCACTTTCTCGCAGGTATTCTCTAATTTTATTACTGAATGCTAAGTTAATGGGATTTGAACTCATTAAAGAGCAATACAAAGATGATCCAATTCTTGCTGAAATCTATTTAGCTTGTGAAAAGATGACTTTTAAGGGGTTTTACAAACATGAAGAATTCTTATTCAAATCTAGGAAGCTTGTTATTCCTAACTGCTCTATTAGAGAACTTCTTGTGAGAGAAGCATATGGTGGAGGCTTAGCTAGACATTTTGGAGAGAAAAAGACATTGGAAATGGTCAAAGAAAACTTTTATTGGCCAAATTTGATCAAAGATGTTCATTGCATTATTGAGAGGTGTGTGACTTGCAAGAAAGCCAAAAGCAAAGAAGTTGCACATGGTTTATATATGCCACTACCTGTACCAAACCAACCATGGGTTGATGTGAGCATAGATTTTATGCTTAGGCTACTAAGAACTTCAAGGGGAAAGGATTCAATTATGGTGGTTGTTAACAGATTCTCTAAAATGGCCTATTTCATTTTATGTAGAAAAATGGATGATACTTTTCATGTGGTTAATTTATTCTTCCATAAGATTATATGCTTGCATAGAATTCTCAAAAGTATATTGTCTGATCGAGATGCTAAATTTTTCAGCTATTTTTGGAAGACATTGTGGAAAAAGCTTGGAATAAGGCTTCTTTTTAGCATTGCTTATCATCCTCAAATGAATGGGCAAACCAAAGTGGTGAATCGAACTTCTTCTTCCTTGCTTAGAACTATTGTTAACAAGAATCTCAAGTCTTGGGATGATTGTTTAGCATATGTGGAATTTGATTATAATAGAAGTGTGCATAGCACTACAAAACTTTCTCCTTTTGAGGTGGTTTGTAGGTTTAATCCATTAACTCCTCTTGATTTAGCACCTTTGCCTATCAATGAAAGACTTTGCATTGATGGTATAAAGAAGGTTAAGATGATGAAAAAAATGCATGAGAGTGTCAAGAAGCAGATTGAGAAGAAGAATGCAGTCTTTGAGAAGACAACTAATAAAGGAAGAAAGCAAGTTCATTTTGATTCTAGAGATCTTATGTGGATTCACCTTCGCAAGGAGAGATTTCCTAGTAAGAGGAAGTTTAAACTTATGGTAAGAGCATATGGCCTTTTCAAAGTCTTGGTTAAGATAAATAATAATGCTTACAAGATTGATTTACTAGGAGATTATAGAGTTTCAACTACTTTCAATGTAAGGGATTTGTCTCCTTATTTGGAGGATAGCATGGAGCTAGATTTGAGGGCAAATCCTCCTCAACCAGGGGAAGATGATGAGATCATGGATCCTGACCAAAAGGTGTAAGACCAACCTAATATTCCAATTGGTCCAATAACTCGTTCAAGAGCCAAAAGGATAGATTCCTTAATTTCTATGAAGGAGAACACAAATATGGGTTAGATTACATTGCTGATCTATGAGGAAACTTGAAGAAAATGGGCTCAAGTGCGCATACATGGGTCCAATAGCTAATTTAAGTTGAAATTGAAGCATTTTGAAGGAATTTTGAAAGGCAAATGTGGAGACCTATCTTCTACACATTTTTTTATTAATTAGTCATGTTATTTTATTGTTATTTATTATTTTTAATGTCATTTATGTTTTAGAGTTTCCTAAACCCCTTAGTCTTCCATTAGAAAGTGGAATTTTATGGTTGCTTAATGGGAATTTATGAGCTTAAATTCTATTAAAGAAGCCATGTATTCACATTTCAAGTTAATTGAGAAAAGTTTGTTCAGATTGCCTTTTACAATTCTATTCTTATCTAAGTAAAATCTTTAGCTTAGTGGAAAATTTAATTGAATTCTTGTCACTCTTATTCTCTTCTCTTTCCTAGAGTGTGGCAAATTCAACTAGTTCTCTTTAGGTTGTGGCATGTCAAACTTATCAATCTAAATTTTTCTAGATTACTTTCTTTCTCTTTTCAATTTCTTGGGTGCATCACTAAGTGAGAGAGAAAAGACTATCTTAGGAGTAGTAGGAAGTAGGGTTAACATTGAATATATAGGATCATTTTTCTTTGCGTTTATCTTTTGGACACCTTTTAATTTGAATAATGTCATTTATGTACCTTCTACAAGAAGGAATTTGATTTCTAGTTCTATTTTAGATAATTGTAGTTATTCCTTTTGACAAGGAAATGAAAGATTGAAATTTATTATGATTTTGCTATTATTGGTATGCCACCTTACAAAATAGTCCATATCATTTGAATTTGAATGATTGTCATCTTGTATCTTCTGATGTTCCCATCAATGTTGTGATTAGGCATAAACATCCTATAATGAGTGAGAATTCTTCCATTTTATAGGATTGACATTTAGGCCCTTTTTCTAGAAAGAAAGTAGAAAGATTGGTAAAATAAAGGTGTGTTGTTAGTCCTAGATTTCTCATATTTTGAAACTTTTAAGTGTAAGGTTGTAAAGAAGAGATAAGATTATATAATCCTTAGTTGAAGAAATTAGACTCTAGAACAATCAGTGGGTTCTTCATTAGGCATTGAATTGGATTAAGAGGTTATAGATTTTATTATCCCACTCATAGTACCAAGATCATTAAGTTTGATTAGACATTCTATTTTAAAGATAACTTGGATAGTGGGAGTTTGGTGCTTAGGGTTATCAATCTATGTGATAAGGCCACCATTCCGCCTATACTTATTCTGCCTCTCTCACCATTAGAGGAGATAATGTTGATAATGCAGTTCAAATAAATAAAGATTATCATGTTGAAAAAATTGATCAGCTAGCCATTGAGTTTAAATGATTTTAAAGGGTTCAGAGACTTGTAGTACCGAATGACTATATCATGTACTTGCAGGAATTTTAATAGATTTAATGGGGTAATTTTGTCATCTTAGTGTTTTATGTTGATGACATTTTGTTGGCTAGCAACTCAATTAATTTAAATGAGTCAAAATGCATATTGTCATGCTATTTTGATATGAAGGATCTTAGTGAAACATCTTTTATTCTTAGAATTCAGATCCATCGTGACAGAACTTATAGTATTTTGGGTCTGTACTAAGCCAATTGGATTAAACAGATGTTTGAAAGATTTAAAATGGATACCTGTGTGTCTAGTCCAACATCTACTTAGAAAAATGATATGTTATCTCAATCATATTGCCCTCAAACTAATATTAAAAGGACTAAAATGGATAAGATTCCTTATGCTTCTACTATTGGTAATCTTATGTATATATAGGTCTACATTCGTTTAGATATAGCTTTTTCTATTAGTGTGCTTGGAAGATACTCAAGTGACCCTAGGATAGATCATTGGAAAGTGGCCAAGAAAGTAATGAGGTATCTTTAAGATACCAAGAATCATATGTTGACTTGTAGACGTTCTAATTCACTTAAGTATAATTATTACTCAGATTTTGATTATGCCTTATATATAAATGATCGTAAGTTAACATCTGGATATATCTTTATGATGTCTAAAGGAGTTGTCTCATAGAAAAATGTTAAATGGACATTCACAGCTACCTCAACTATGGAAGCAAAGTTTATCGCATATTATGAGGCCACTTATCAGGTTGTATGGTTAAGGAAGTTGATATCTAGCATGCAATTGGTTAATTTTATATCACAACCTCTACTAATTTTTTATTGTGATAATTCTTCTATTGTGTGCTGCTCTCAAAACCACAGGAATTTTAGTCATACTAAACATTTTGATGTTAAATTCTTGTTCGTTAGAGAGAAGATTGTTGAATCTCATACTCACGTTGGACACAACCCTAATGGAGATATGCTAGGGATTCATTAACTAAAGGTTTACCTATAGGAGTATTTAAGAGTCAAGTAACTCATATGGGTCTTATTAAATCTTTTAATGAAGCCTTAGTTTAGTGGGAGTCTGAGATATGCTTGTTTTATTCTGTTAATGTCTGTGATCAATAATTGCTCATATTGAAAAATTGGTGATATATTTTATACATATATAAATCATTTGCTTCCCTATCGAATTCAATAATTTTGAGTTGTTTCTATTATGAGCTGTGGTCAAAAGACTAACCTTATATATATCCAGTTCCTTTGGGATTACGAGATATTATATTTAAGCATCACTTGTCTCTCTATCAGATTAAGTGATTCTATATGGTCTCATTCCACTTATGTAATCATTGCTCAGTTTGGATATTGAAACATTGGTAATATGTTTTATACATATATATAAATCATTTGTTTCCCTATTGGATTCAATGATTTTGAGTTGTTTCTCTTCTGAGCTGTAGTTGAAAGACTAACTTTATTTTGTTCTTTTCAAATTATGAGGCATTATATCACTTATCTCCCTATTAGATTTAGTGATTCTATGTGGTCTCATTCTCTAAATTAAGTTTATAGCTTAATGCATAACTAATTGCTTAATTATTGATGTTTCAATTATTCCATATGATTAGTTAATGCTATCCAAGTGGGAGATTTTTGTATTAAAATAAAATAAATAATTTTATTTAGATAAATTTATATGGATTAACATTAATTAATTATTGAAATATTTATTTAAATAATTAATTTTGTATTTTAATATTAAGCATAGAACAAATTGGGCCTTGGTTTAATGTGTATGATCTGTGATAGATTGGATCATGTACAAGCTCATATGGGTAGAGGTCCTAACTTACAATCCTTTAGTGGTAAGTAGTTTCCTATCACAAATCTAATCTTAAATAGAGATATTAGGGTTATTATTTTGATAATGCACAATAAGGATTTCCACTCTTGAAAATATTTTTTTACTCTCTCTATATGGATAATCTAAGGAGTGAAGTAAGTTACAACTTTACTTATCATCATTATTCAAACTGATCATGGCATCATCAAATTATGCATCAGGTACACTCATAATTCTGTTATGATCAATTCTATATTTTTAGGATTTTAATTCATACTTCTAACATACTTGATAAGTCCAAATAAGCAAGGGAATTGTTCTCCCTAATCACAGCATTGCACAATAATGAAGAAATGGATCCTGTAAATGAGTTATGAGATGGATGCAATAAGGAAACATTTTTTGAGATACGAGGGAGCTCTCCTTTGAAATTATTCGAGGCTAGATATATAGATTATGTGTCAAGCAAAATCATTGATATGTCTCCATTGATGGAGTTGTGTGACAAATTGAACTTCTCCTTAATTAATTCCCCCCGCAAAATTTCAACACATTTTCATTAAATGATTAAATTCTTGCGCTAGAAATGTCTAGATTTCAAGTGATTTTTGTGCGTATATCCAATGCGGAAAATTGGGACCCAAAATTAGAGACCTCAATTTAAGATTATGATGCTGGAAAGGAGGAACCCAGTTAGGACTCAAATCAAGTGCAATACCTGTATCCTCCAAGTTCAACTCTTTTAAATTTGCAAGTCCTTTGAAATAAATTTCCGATAGGAGACCTATCAAAGAATTGCCTCTAACTAGTAAGCTCTCTAACTTGGAGAGTTTTCCAAGGCTTTCTGGAAGATTGCCACTTAAACCATTGAGGCTAATATCTAAGTAAGCTGAAGTTGAGGGGTTCTCTATTCTTGAAGGAATGGAATCGGACAACTTATGCGAAAGACCAAGATGTTGAAGATGCTCAAGTTGGCCTAACCAACCTAGAATTGATCCATTGTGTTTACTGAAGGAAAGATCAAGATGCTGAGGATGTTCGAGTTGACCTAGCCAATCTCGAATTGATCCAATGAGTTCGTTGGCGGACAAATCAAGATGCTGAAGATGTTCAAGTTGACCTAACCAATCTGGGATTGATCCAATGAGTTCATTCCCGAAAAGATTAAGAATTACAAGTGAAGTAAAATTGACATATTTAAGATATGGATAGATTTTGGAAAGATGACAAGCGCTCAATCTTAACTCTGAAGGAGAAGCAAGCACAGCCACAGATTGAAGCCAATTGGTTTGGTTGTGAAGATCAATGTCACCGAGATTGAGATATTTCAAGGAAGGAACAAGAAAGAGCCAATGGAGACTATCCATGTGAAGAACATAACAAAGATCATAATTGTAGGAAAAATCAAGGTAATGAAGGCTGGAAGAGAAATTTGTATAAAGAAGAGGCGTGGCAAGTGATTGGTCGTCATATCTCTGGCTATGAATAGATGGAAATCTTATGGTCTCAAAACTATTAAAGCTCAAGTCCAAGTAGTTCAAAAATTCAAGTTCAAGCAAAGATTGATTTCACCTCCCAGGAAACTTGAGGACTCATTTCCACAGGTTAAATCAAGCCTTGTAACTCGGGCTGTGATATTATCACAATGAACACCTTTCCACAGCAATCTTGCTCGGTAGACTATGATGACAGCCAGTTGCAAGAATTATTGACGCCTTCTTTAAAGATTTTCAGTAGCCTTTGATCACTTTCGTGGCAGCGAATGCCTCTGTTTCCGCTACAAATGCTTCCATTGAATGACATCACAGAGAGCAAAAACAGCAAGGCAAATGAAAATTTCCGAGCGAAGTTAACCATGTTTGGTTGGTTCAGATGGGAGTTTGGGAGTGAAGATTTAGCTCTACTCAACAAAAACACTCTTCAAGCTCGGATAGTTGGTCTGAAGGAGGTAATAACACTCTTCAATCCCATAAATCCCATATATATATATATATATATATATATATATATATATATATATATATATATATATATATATATGGGTGCATGCAAGTGATACAAAATTCTAACAGTCAAATAACCTTTTTAAGTTTTTGTTTTGTTGTCATTGTAAGAAAATCAAGTATTCAATCAACATTACTCTTCAAGAGTTAAATACATTATCACGTAATCTTAAATTGCAACTCTGGTTGCAATTTTAATAATATTACGATTAAAAAAATTGTGAAAGAATTCTGATATTGTGACTCAAAAGTTACAATTGTGGGTTTGTTTGCAACAACGATATTACGGTTATGAGTTGCAATTTAAAACATTGTATTGTCGTATTAAAAGAAACTATGTGTGTACAATATCCAGAAATCTTAAAATTGGATATAGTTCTAGTCCCTGACTCAATATTTTTATATTTACCCTTTATATTTTAACAAATCTGGTACTTTAAAATCATGATTAAGTAAATATTAAAATTAAAAAGGTGATTTTTCTAATCTGTCAAAAAATTAGAGATAAAATTATTAAAATTCTTATTAGTGTAATTCTTAAGTATTTTAAATTTATGATTGAGTAAATATTAAAAATTAAGTGAATTTTTTGATTTGTCAAAAAATTAGAAATAGTATTATTAAAATTCTTATTAATATAATTCTTAGTGTTATAAAAAGATTAGAAATATTTCTCCAAAACCACTTCCTGTCTCTCTCTAAAATTTTAAGTGAAACGGATAAAAATAGGATATGTTAAATGCATCGATGTTTTGTATCGCTTTTTGTGCTTCAAAAATTTCAGAAACATTTTTTGTCATTGGCATAATGCATGAACTTTGAAAATGTATTAATCCAATGATCGTAGAATTTTCGGAAAAGCTCGTCGGACCCACTGTCGGGAGTCGGAGCAATGCTGAAAATAATATAATAATAAGAAAACTGGTAAAAATCCGAACGTATTGGTTCCGAAATAATCCTGATATAACGTTTGATGCTAATATTCCTTGCTTTTCTTTTTTGAAAACATTATTTCCCCTGCTTTTAATTGATTTAGAGTGACTATAGCATCTCTCCCAAGTGAACGAATTGCAGCTTTTGACGGAGCCAGAATAATGTTTTCCGCTTGAAGATCATGATGCCATTCAAATAATGAAGCCAAAATTGTTAGTTCTTACTTTTTTTCAAATAATTTCTACTGCCTCTCTATTTTCCATTTCCACTACTTTCTTTCCTCAAGTCGTTGATATACATTTTCCATGCCTCACATATTTAATTCCAATGGGGTGGAAAGTTGGACAGAGAGCTCTTTCGAAAACTCTTCTCAATGAAGTCTCCATGAATATACTAAGACTTATAATTTAAAGATTCTGTTCGATAGAAAATAGAAAATTGCAATTATACATGGTCCTTGAGATTTATGAATTACAACATTTGTTAATTTTGTTGAAATGGTGTATGCATAATTATTGAAAAGAGTATGTATAATTTTGTATTATATAATTTAGGGTTGAATCTAATTGATTAAAGTTATTTTTTTACATGATTAATGCTAAAAATGTGCACATATTTATAATGTCAATAATTTGGATAAAAAACTAACGGCAGAAGTTAAATTGCACCAACTGAAAAGTCGAATCTAAATTACACCTTTTCAAATTATAGGAATTTTTTGTATATAAAATAAAATATAAGGAAGTAATGTATATTTTATCCATCATATACTATGTGATAAAGATTTCTCTTATCTTCGAATTTATAACATAAAATATTGTGAAAGTAAAATTACTTATTATATCTTTTTAAGATCAACAAACATACTCGCGAAGAACTACCTTGGGAGAACTGCCTCGATCCTCATCTTGTTCACTCACAAAAGAACTTGCCTAGAAAGATTGATCTTGTGCGCCAACGCTAGGCTTAAGCGCTAATGCATCAATCCTGTTCCTTACTTTTTCAATCTCGTTCTTGTTCTCTATAAAAATTGAGACCCTCAATTGTGTTTATTTTAAGAGTTAATAGTATATTGTGCCCTATAATTATTTTGAGGCATATATTTTCAAAACATTTGTTAATACAGTAAAAGTAAAATCGCTTTACACGTCTTTATGACATACATGATACATGTAGTGATTTATGTAATATCCGATCTATCTATGTGCAGAGATTTGTAACCTCCATTCTTTCAATTATAAAAAAAAATCATATTAGTACTTAAATGATAATAAAATAATAAAGAACATATAAATAATTTTAATAAAGATATGTAAATTTAAAATAATAAAAAGTATTTAAATTAATATTTCTCTATTTAAATTGCTTATGTACCGTTTATTATTTTTATTGTTATTAAATTAGTATTATAATTTTTATATCTAAATGAAAGAGTGAAGGTTGATAGTCTCATGTGAATGTCGAGGTTAGTGTCATATCCTAATTCCGGGTGCATGATTGGCATAGGAAACCATCACCAAATGACTTCTTACAAGCCTAAATATGACTCTTGAAAGACATACTCAATGCAATTATCGTAAAACTTCACAAAAGGACAATTACTAAAAAATGTTTGTATATATCTATTGAAAATCGAATAGACTCTATTTTTTTTAGACATTGGTCACGGGCACCTGAGAGCACAAATAAGGCTACATGCACAAAACTCAAAAGTTGTTATATACTTTTTCATGCTAAACTATTTAAAAATGAAGAAAATCATGAAGGACAAACTATGCATAAATATAATGCAATCCTATTCCAATTATCAACTCCTTCAAGATAATGTAATTATCTTCATGAGGATGGTAAAGATTTAACAAGTTAGCTTCAAACCTAAAAAATATTGAAGAAAAAGGAATGAGATATGCAAACTTAGTGAGTGAATAAATTACTACAAGCCTCAACTTAAAATTTATAAAAACTAGAGAAGACCTTAATTCTTTTTTTTAAAAAAAAAACATATCAAATATTATAAGTTCATTAAACAATAAGTTTGAAAATATACTTAACACCGTAAAACATACACACTTATGATAGTAAATCTAAATCCCAGAGCTTACAAATGCAATCTTTATAATAGTTAATTCAACAAGTATAATTATTTCTTGATTCAATCTCATTGTTCATAAAATAACAAACTTTTATGAAAAATTCAAAAATATAAGAAACCTTATACAATGAATAATAAAATAATTTAAATAACTTGTATGAAACAATCAGTTAAGATCCGATGGGATTTTCACATAATCAACTACTCAAAAGTAAAAAATATGAAAGGCCAAATCTCTTTCTAAAGTCAAGATCAAATCCATGACCCTAGTCAAAAGTCAAATATATGAAGGTCAAATCCATTTTTAAAGTCAAGGTCAAATCTATGATCCTAGTTGAAAATCCCAATAACCATCCAAACTCCCTTTTATCACTTCACACAAAAGTCCTCTCGTATGTCTCTCATAATAGTCATGACAATACAAAAATCTAAGTATACTTGGGGTTTAACTTAATTCATTTTTTAAGTCCAATCCAAACTTTCATATCATCTTTATACATAAGAAAAACCATAAACCATTCCATTTTCTTTTCAAAACAATCAAAATGTCTCTCTTTCCAAAACTAGTACTTAACAAATATTTAAAATTCAAATCCTTATCAACTTATCAAGAATTCATGTGCAAAACTCCAAATCCAATGTAGAGACTTAAATTTTTAATGATCCATTTTCTAAGCATAGCAATATTAAAATAATTATGGACATTATAAGAACTAAAATATCTCTTTAAACACTAATAGCAAAACAATCTTATATAAAATATATTGTTGTAAAACCTCAAGTGAAAATATAAGTTCATATTTTGTATATAAGAGAATGTTAAAGTTGTGAATTTAAGTAGAATATCTACTTGCCTCAACTCAAGCAAAATAGACAAAAGCTTGTAATATACAAAGAATTTTAATGGAAAAGGAAATTAGCACAAATAACTACTACCCCTATGCATTTTTCCCACTTTCTTGTAGCATATAAGCATGAAAACAAAATTGCTTCCTAAATCATCCATAAGATACCTTTTATTAATTAATCATTTTATTGATATAAATCATGATTAAATTTATCTTAAATTAACTTTAAACCTAATTAGAGATAAGAGTCTTTCCTACAATAGTTTAATGTTATAAATTAAATACAAGAGAAGTACTTTTGCTTACCAAACTATTGCGTCACCTTCTTAATTACTCAAAAACTTCAATGTGTAGAAGAAAAATTCCTACAACATTCTCAAAGAAATGGTTGAGTTGAAACTTCTATGGTTACTCCATTAGTGTCATCCTAAGTTGGAATAATCAAGAAAAGAAAATGTTTAGTTTTAGCCACTAATGCTTGTGAACTTAACTCTCAAAGTATTCAAATCAAGTCCAAGCCAATGATGAAAGTGTGAAAGAATGATGGTGAGAAAATAGGAATCAACTGAAGTAGTAGGAATGAAGAATTTGAAAGTTAAAGAGAGGTTGTTAGCAGTGTTATGTCCATTTTAGCTTCTCCAAATAAGAAAAGAAGTAGAAATGAAAGGATTATACAAGAAAAGGTGTTTTTCTTGTTAAAATTGTAATATATTAATGAAAGTAACTTTAACTATAAAATAAATAAATCGGGGCTCATGTATATAGTATATTGATGGAGCACTAACTCAATAATCATGCAATATGAGTAGGAGTGATGCAAATTAGGAGCAAAAGTTAAATAAATATATAATTGCACAAAGGTAGAGTAATTTGGCTAAGGAAACTAAACTAAGTCCTTGCTAATCTTTCCTTTGGGATGGGGAAGGCTTTAACTCAGGTTAAAAATTCTAAGATGGTCTTAACTTAAAAGTGTTTAAGAAGGTAATGTTAGAGGAATCTTAAATACAATTGCTCTAGATGGAAACATGTAGGCTACAAAATCGAGGCTAGCAAAGTGTTAAAGGTAGCAAGATATAAAGTGCATAAAAATTGTGTTATATAATCAAACTAACAAAATAGAGCCTTTTATCCATTATCATGAAGATATTTATAGGTTATGGACTTAGATGGTTGGCACACACATCAATATCATGGACCCAAATCTCCTAGAGTAGATAGTTACCACATACTTGTGTAAGCTCGAAAGATAGCCCCACTTGTAATAACATATGATGAAAGAGTAAACCTATCTAAAATGAAGCAACTACCTATGACCTTTATTTCTATGAAACATTGTCGTCCTATCCTACCAATAGTTATTTTAGCTCATTTGCCTTTGATTGAGTCTTTGGCTACTCCTTTGACTATGTTGGCATTTAGGCTTTATGTTAAATGAGGATCACTAATCTTACCTTGATGGAGTCTTCCATATACTATCTTGGAACTCCAAGTATTGTCTTCTTCTTTTACTTTTGATATGCTAAGGGTTAGTAAGTCTTCTCCCTTTTATTTTGATCCCTTATCTATTGATATCCTAGAAGATGATTCTAATCTATTTTTTACTCAAAAGCTTATTTTCACATCCAATATTATTCCTACCTTCCCTTAAGTGACTAAAAAATTTATGATTTTTTAAATTTTTTCCCACCTTATTAAGGAAAATCTACTATGACTAAAGCATGTTCAATTTGAAAAAGAAACATTTTGGAAAACCTTGGGAATTTTTGAAATAATTCAACTCTCACATTACACTCCTAGTGTAGCTTATCATTTTTTAGGTTCTTCCTTAACTTTTTAGTTTTCTTCAATAAACAATCTTCATCCAACTTGCACCATGATGGGCCTATCATTTTTTAATCTCTTAGCTTTGATTCAATTGTCAATTGTCAGTGACTAAATTACTCCTTTTTTATGCTAAAAAATAAAAAATTACTAATATTTTTTAAACTTGATGCAAAATTTTCTATTTATTTGACTTTTTTGAAAGCATACATACATCAACTAAACACTTCCATTTCTAATATCATACACATAACATTCCTTCTCTATTGATTATTTAAATATTTATTTTGCATTTTAGCTTTGAAAGTTTTTTCTTCTTACCTTCTTTTTGTTATTATCTTAAGCAAAGATTGGCAATTATCTTTAGGCCAACTTTTGTTAGGCTGTCTTTTTAAAAATATTAACATTGTTATAACTCATATGAGAGCTTATCAATTTTTTTCAAACTTGAGAGGTCTTTTTTGGATCTTTCAAGTGTAGCTACTAACTTATTTTTAGGAACACTTTTTAGTTCCTAAAAGTTTCAACATGTCAAGAATAAATGTTGTGTTAGGTTTTAAATACATTCAAGCTATCACATACCTTTCTCATAAAAAATTTTCACTTAATAATTTTTTTCTCTCTATATTTTAAAACTTTTTATGCTTGTACTATCAAATGCCTTAGTAAAGCTGTTATTTCTTTTTTGCTTTTGGCTTAATGACTTTTCTTGATTTACTTTTAACCCTAAATTGAATACTTATAAAGTGTAAAAGCACTATTATAGATTAATGTCACTTGTTTTTAGGATTTTATGTTGATTTTTACCAATATCTATACAGATAATGTTTTATATTAGCATATTCAATTATAATTATTTTAACCGATGTGGTGTATAAGTAATAATGTCAATTGTCCTACATGAAAACCAATATGTTTACCTCTTAGATATCGAATAACCATTCACATTAGACATGAATGTATAACTAATATAATAAATTATAATTAACTAATATGGTATTACATATTATAATGTTAGTTTAGGAACCATAATTAAAAATTGACATTCATCCATAACATAAATTTGACATATAACATTAGGTTCTATTAAATACTTGACATAATAAGACAAGCATAGATATTGATCTTTTATTATGACCGATGTTATTTATTATTTTTTCATTTATATTCACCTATACCTCACTACACCCAAAGCTACATCCAAACTTAATTACAAAATCTAGCCACCTTATTATTATACAAGCAATATTACTATAGAAATTGCTATTTATTATATAAAAATGCTACATATTATAAACATGTATTAGAAACTGCTTAATAATTTAGAAATATTACCTATTATACATACAATATGGGCATGAGAATTATGAAAAAAATTACCTTTTAACTTCCTTAATATGTTTAGGAGGATCTTTATATCCTCTTAGCATGATCATCTTACACTTTGGACTTTTTCATATCAGTTTTGTCATCCACTAGAGGTATTTATATGAAGAAAAGGTGATTATTCTTTATATTATCTCTCAAGTCTTTTTCATCTTTATCACTGACAGTTTGTCTCTTCACACACCATTTATTATTGGATAGGTCTGTGACATGGAACACCTATTTTGCTTAGGAAATTATGAATGACTTATTCTTATGATCTTCCTTATTAAGATCCACTAGTGTGAATCATAACTTATCAATTCAAATGCCATTTTTATTCTCAATCCCTTTACATCAAAACATAAAATCCTTAAATATACCATAGTGAAGCTCCCAAATGTTTTTAATGACCTCATAATTTAACATATTGACATAGCTAAGGTTTCTATCTTTGAAACTACTCACATGTATAGCTTAAGCTACTAATGTAATCCCACTATTTTGCATAGTGCTCTTGTCATTCTAACTTTTTATATAGAAAAAATAGTTATTGATCATATTCATGATAAGATATGATCTTCATATGTGGCTTATGCATCATCCATCTAATGGTCTTGAAAATAGCATCTAGTGGTCCTTGTGCCATTTGATTATGAACTCAGCTCTCGAACCAAGTAAGGAACAATAGATTATATTTAGCTTAAATCCATTGATCATTCATTATGTAATGTTATCCCCTTAAAAATGTCATATGTTCATCTACATAAGGTTGAACTTCATTAATATTATACAAGATATAAGGTTAACTTTTTCTTCCTAATGTTAGTTCTTTTCAAATGGATATTTCAACCAAGTCTAACTTGGCTTTGACTCTATCTTTGATTTTCCCTAATATGTTCAATAATATTTTAAGAAAATTATTATAAATATTTTCTTAATGTGTATGATTTCGTTATTGTGTCTCATGGATAGCTTTTTCTAGTATGAGAGATCAAAGAATATAGACCTTTTCTTTCATAAAGAATCCCTACCTACATACTTTTATGGTTTTCCAAGAATGAAATTGACATTTTTAACTTGTTTGTAAACCTAAAATACAGAATTACACATAATTAATATATCAAAGACAATTAATAAAACAATAATACTTCTAAAAATAAGCATTTACATTGGTAACCATACACAATCACTTGTTAAAGGAGTTTGAGCCATTACTTCTTGCTATGATCTATTAAAAGCTTTCTTTAGCTTATAATATTAGTGGCTAAGTACAAAAATATTTAGTGATTGAGATACATTATCTTTTTACCATGCTTCAATTGAGAAGAAGAAGTACCATTATCATAAATAGAGCATGGTCTATATCCTTTGATGTTATAGCGAGATAAGTTATCATAACCTAGGAAGTCATTGATTATGTAAAAGAGCATGGCATGCAAAATAAAAGACTCATCATAATATACATCAAGGAATAAGACACCTTCCCACATCATCTTCATGTCATCAATAGGCAATGCTAAGAACACACCTAATCCACACTTACACTAAATGTTCATTATAACACATAACTGACTACCTTTACATAAAATGTAACATCATAATAAGTAGGTTCTACATATACATACTTCTTAAAACCTATAATTTTATCTCTTTTCTAATACTAGATTGATAAGGCAACCCTCAACTAAAAATTCCATATTAAATCACTCATCATTCTTATTTATTGCATAAATATGAGATTAATATTCAGAAAATATTAAAAGTCCCCTTGTTAATATCACATTTCTTTTTAGCTTTAAGGTATATTAATCCATTCATATGATCTATGTCAAATACATTTACTATATTAATTTTTGTTTTTGATAATTTCAAGTCGACAAGCTTTTACTTCAAATAGAATGCTAAAAGCCTTTCACACCTAACTTGTATTAGCAAGGTTTAGAACAAGAAAAATATCTTATTTTATTTACAACTATTCAAATATATATAGAAGTATATAACCAACAATGTACATATTCCATACTCTCAAAATCACTTTACAAAGGTTCATTGATAAGTAAAATATTTGTATATTTATTTTCCCTTATATTATGTCTTTTTGGATGTTATATGAGCTTAATTTAATAAATCTATTTGCATTTTGTGAATGGGACATGATTTTTGAAATGAAATTAGACTTTCGGATAATGTTGGATTTTGACTCTGCTTCAGATTTCTAGCCTTATTTGGAGCTTTGGACGTCGTATTCGGCTGTTCTTTATATGGATTGAAAGCTAAAAGAAAGCCTTACAACTTTCATGTTGTAGTTAAAGCCTAATTCTATCTCCAAGGACTTCAAATTTTGCTTAGAAACTGAAGCAGTGGTTCTATCTGAATCTGACCCTTGCCCACTAATTTGACCATAACTGGAGCTATGAATGTCAACATTCATACTTCTTGAGCACGTTTTGAAGCATAACTGGAGCTACAACTTTCATGTTGACAAAAAAAAATGAGAATCCACTATTTTGATTAACAAAATATGATGACAATCCGAAAGCATGACTACTGCAAAATCAAAAATAGCGGCTAATGGTCAAGATTGGTGGCTTGGCAAGTTGAAATTCTTGCACCCATTCATCTATAAATAGCAAGGGGATCAGTTGAGAAAGGGCATCTTGGAGAGAGCATTCTAAAGTTTAGTTTCATGTATTTTAAGTTTTTCTTGCATGCCTCCATAATGGAAGGCTAGGCAATCCTCCTTTATAGATGGTTTTGGGTGCCACCAATATGGATGGTTTTACCTCCTACATGGATGGCTAGTATTTTGATTTTCATGCATTTGTAGTTGTACTTTTATGTTTTAATCATGAATGTTAAGATTTTTTCATTTTATTTTGAGTTTGTTTCTAATTTCATTATATTCTAAATCTTTATCTTCCTTGGGTGATGACGTAGCTTGATGATAATGGATTGAATTCTAATCTATCGAAATTAATTTTAATTTTCTTCTCCTAAATTGATTTTTAATTATTATCCTTAATTCTTTCAATTTATTGGCCACTTTTTGAATGAATTCAATATACAAGTTGAGACTAGAAGGAGATACATGTGTATGGACCCTATAATTAAAACCATAAGCTACATATGAAATAAAAATATATTCATATAGTTTGTGTAGTATTAATAAGTTTCATAAATCTTAATGCATGATTAGTTATTTTAATTTACATAGGAATATAGTGAATTAGCAATTAATGATAGAATTACTTGACCTTGGAAGAGGCTAGTAATTAATTTTGGGAAACCCAATTATCAATTAAGGGAGTTAAAATTGGATTAGAGTAGATAGATGATTCAATCTGAAATTATTAAGTGAAGTTTGATCCTTAGGGCTTTCATTCATATTTGCCTTTACTCCAATTACATTCATATTCATTTTAAATATTTTTTGCATAAATCTTTATTTAGCTACTTCATTTCTAACTAATCGATTTGCCAAATAGTGTTAGGATTATTAATTTTGGTACTTAGTGAAACAATCCTCGAGGGAATGATACTTACTCATCATTTTATTACTTGTTTATGATAGTATACACTTACACTAATTTATAAACCATTTTACACATAACATTCATCATTTGCTAGATTTTGCTCATGAAACAATAAGATTAAAATACCATAGTTCTAAACAAAGTTAGTATTTTATAAGGAATATCTACTACTTCAAATGCAACCATCCAAACTAACACTAATTTAAAGATAACTATATGTAAATATGGAGGAATTATCTAATTCGTTCAAGTTAATATTGACAAAAACTAAATGATAACATACAAATTCATTTGCCAACACTATAACCTTTCAACTTTTCTCAATCATATTCCTATGTAAGTATTTATGCATTTATCACCATTTTTGAGGTTCTAAATAATAACTTATCCTAAAACATAAATTATGAGAGAATATAGTATAAGATAACATATATAAAAGTAACTTAAATTATAAAAATTTATGGAAGTCCAAAGGCATTTTTGAAAATTGAAAATCATCATATTCACATACATAATGTTAGTTGCACAATAATGAACCCAATATGTTTGCACAAATTCAATAGTTGGAAATTCCTAGCTTAAACACTTGTAAAGCTTAAACTATGCTTTGATACCAAATTTTTCATTATCAACATTCACCAATCTCACTAATTGACTATGTAGATGATGATATAGAAATACCTTTATTTTTGTAGAGACTAAAATGTGGAAGCAATTTTTAAGAAAATGAACAAATAGAGTTCCTTCTATTTGTGGACATGTTAGTAAAGCCAATTACCCTAAAAAATAAACTTGTGACGCGAATGGCATTTACCAAAATAAAAATTATGAAAATAAATAGACTATACACAATCATCCAGACATAACTACAATAGATTCTACCCTAACTATCAAATTCTTCTAGTGAATGCTTTGGATCTACATGAGAGTAGCAAAATTTCGTATAATCAAGTTAATTCCTAAAATGTTTAAAATAAAGGAGGTATAAGTCATAAAAACTTATTAAACATATATCTACCAAAAACTAATATTAAATTACTAATTAATATATAATTAATAAATATTAACTTAATTAATCTATAGAAATTTTATAGGATTCCATAACTGGCTTCTTTAGTTCACAACCAATTTAATTATTATAATGTTCTACCAATTTTATTTCAAGACTACCACAAACTAAGAATTGAGTAAATCTACCTAAAAAGATTTTCATAGTTTGACAATTTTAAAATCATATACATTAAAATAAGGAAAAAATAATAGATGTCCAAAATGGATTAAAATTCAAGAAATGTTTCATATATGAAGCATTAGGTAATAAAGTGCTTATATCATTCTATACTTCTAATTAATATCATTCTCAATTAATATGATAATGAATTTATAATTCCATTATCATGCACAGAACGACATAGAATATAAATAAAGGTAAGAAAAGTAATTAAATTTTTTTGTGACTCCCAATCAACTTTATCCCTTTACAAACCTTAAAGCTTGAACTTTAAATTCTAAAATTCAAGAAATGTTTTACATATGAAGCATTAACCACTAAAGTGCTCATATCATTCCATACTTCTAATTTAATATCATTCCAAATTAATACTATAATGCATTATAATTCCATTATCATAGATGAAACTATATAGAATATTAATAAAAGTAAGAAAAGCAATTAAAATTTTTTATGACTTTTAGACAACTTCATCCTTTTAAAAATCTATTCTTATCCCATTAGAATCTACCTTATTCTCTCATAAAGAGTTTTTTTCCAAATTTAGTACTAATTACATATCATATTTGCCCCTATATCATCTCATCAATCATACTTATGGCTTCAAATTCACAATATATCACAATTCATAATTCATTTTGATAGTGAAAATTTCAATATAATCATAATTATGTAATCAAACAACAATTCCACACCTTTTCAGCACGACCGTAGACTATTTATTCAATAATAATTAACAAATATATATAAGCACTATTATAATGTATCATAATCCAACAACAACAATGCAATATCTTCATTACTAATAGTATATCTTAAGACAAAAATAATTTGATTCATAGGATATACCATGATAAATCATTGTAAGTTAAATAATAACAAATAATCAAAATTATAGTTCTTTATGTATGAATGATTCAAGTCCCATAACTACATCTAATACATTACATTTATGCATGAACATATGATTTGTACATGAATAGTAAAAGGAAATACAAGTTAGTGTTAGGCAATTAGGGCCTGTTAAGAACCCTTTCTTACTTAACTACTCTTAACTAATAATGATAAAAAAAACTAACCAAAAAATGGTTAATTTGTCAATTCCACCTACTTTTGAACAACCACTTCAAGTGAAGCTAAGTTTAGGCTATTTGGAGTTGCCAAAATGAGCATAAATTTAGTAGAAATCTTGCTTAGAGAACTTGATTAAATATGATACAATAATGGCATAAAATTGGCCTCAAATTTAGCTTGCAAATAGTGAAGGCCTTCAAACATAAAATAAGCCACAATTAAATGGCTAGATTACATAACATATCAAGCTAAATTAAATACAAATAAAATTTTGCTAATAACAATTAATATATAAGTTATCCACTATAATAAATACTAATATTGTAAGCAATATCAAAGTATCAAGTTATTAACTAGCCACCATAACTATAATGTAAACTATGAAATTAAGTTTTTCACTTGCAAAAACTTTGGTATTATAGCATATTAACATAAGCATTTTAGTGGTTACTTTTTGTATTCACACTGAGCAACCATTAACAATTTGAAGTATCTTAAAATTTAAAAAATAAACTAGCCACCTAAGTTAGCACGATTCTACCATTTCTTTACCATTGACAATTTGTGTGTGTATTACTATGTACCATTAATAGGCTAACATCACCCCAAAATAAAAGTGCTACCCCCATTGCACTATCTATAATTATATTAGGGAAAAAAGTGTGTATGAATTCGAACCAAAATATTTGTAGTTAGCATATCTAGTATTCGTACATGATACCACTAAAAGCATGCAGCATAGGTTAAAAGAAAACCTATAAGTGATAAAAAAATGTTAATAACATTAGAGAATGCCTTATCATTAATTAAAATTTAAAATAATATGATAAATTAATATTAATGTATGATTATAAATATTGAATAATGCTAGAAAACTTTGTTAACTTTTAGTCAATAGCCATAGGCAATAATTGTGATCCTTACATCTCTTCTAGTTGAATGTGTACCAAAACCTCCATTAACACCTTGTTAAGAAGTAGATGCAACCTCTAACATTTTTTTACCAAAAAGGCAATTTGTGTAAATAATGGAAGAATAATAAATGGCAATACAATGATGACAATTCATATACACCTTTCTCTATTTCTTCATATGTCTCAATGTCAATTATGCTAATAAAGTCTTTAATGGAATGCTTGTTGGGCCTTAACCAATTTTAAGTGCACAATAGTGCTTCTACATGATAAGGGAAAGGGAACTCTTAAACAAATCCAATACACACTCCTAGTGTTAAAGGTAGACTCAAAAGCCACTATAGAAATAAAGACAACCAACACATCCCTTACCATTTTTTATAACACCTCAAATATAAAAGCATTAACCCTCTACTAAACAAGGATATCATAATTGTCACCTGATCATTAATGCAAGACATATTGAGGCATAATTTTAGCTCATTTTTTATGTCAATGGTATCTTTTTTTCTTTAAATGATTTCGAAAAGCATTTATCTTTTATTTATAAGTATGACTTGCAGCTATAGACCTACTATGACTAGATGCATCACCATGTGAAGACTCTTGTCATCCACTTCTACCTACAATAAGCTTTCCAAGCTCATTTGCATACCACTCATACATTCTTACCACTGATATTTTCACACTATTGACAATGGTTTTAGCAAGTATAGCCCTATAAATCTCTTTAAATGACTAAGTAATGTAGACCAACTTGAACCTTAAATCAAGAGCATTTCCAATGAATATTATGGGGTTCATATTTCTAGCAAGCCTTAATACTTATCATACTTCACCTTTATCTCAATTACCATAAAATATAAGATTGAATCAAAATTATCAATAGATGCATGGGTTTATAGCTCACTTTGTATAATAAAGAGATGAGTACATAAGGAATTAGAAGTAACATACAAAGAATTGGATAATACAAGAGTAATATCATAGTATATTTTCAAAAACTTTGCAAATACCTTCATATTATCTTAATCCTTGTTGTTTAGATGAGCTCATTTTCCTTTTAAAATCTTTAAAGTAAGGTTGAAAGTCCTTATCTCCCTCTTCCAATCTCTCAAAAACTTTGTAAAACTATTAAGCCACTTCAAGCATCTTGTATGTAGAACTCCACCTACAAGAAACACATTAGCATCAAACTAGGATAAAAAAGTATATTATTAAAATGATATTGATGTATTAGTATTAATATCAATACAAGATAGTAAAGGCAATATGAAGGCAAACTAGGCCTTTGCATAATATGTTTTCCACTACAATAACATCTTTGAATTTGGCAAGACTTGAAAGAGATCCCATATCTAACAACATTTTTTATGGTGGTAACAAAGTCATGGTAATCTCTCAAACCCTCACTCATAACCAAATTTAGAATGTATGTAGAACATCTTATGTGAATCATATCCCCATTGAGCACCGACACATTCCAATTCCTTAACTTTTTTTTTCAGTTATGCTATCGTTGTATCATTAAATGTTGCATTATCAACTGTGATTGTGAACACATTCTTCAAGCCTTATTCTTTCAAACATACCTTAATCATTTTTTCTATTGTTTCTTCTTTGTTGTTTCAAATAAAAGTGAAGTGTAGAATTCTTTTTTGCAATTTCCAATCTCTTTTAATGACATGGGTAGTCAAACACGTGTAGTTTAAATTTTGCATTGATGTCCAACAATTAGTAGTCAAGCACACCCTAACACAATTACTCTTCAATAAAGTTTGAAGACTATCTTTCTTTTGTAAGTAAATCTAATACTAATCCTTGGCTATTGTCTTCCTTGAAGGAACATCTAACTTTCAATAGAGCTTTTAGTAGATATTCTTGAAGCTAAACCTTTCAACAACATTGAATGGTCACTTATCATATATCACAAATAAAGTAATGCTTTTCTTATATTCTTTCAAATTAACAACATGTGAAACAAAATTAACTAATTGTTTTCCACTACTTTTGTTTTCAAACAATAAGATTACTCAGGTGGGATCATTTTTCAAGTGAAGAAGCCATCCTTAGACATTTTGGAATGTGAGCAAGCATATTTATTATCCTATATGTCTTACTACCATACAAGAATCAAATTCCACAATGAATGCACTTGGTAGTAGCTTATTCACCATATTCTTTAGTAGTTTTTTTAATCTTTCCCAAGTCAATGATTATTTCTTAGTTTGAATCCTTGCTTTCTTGCCCACATCTAGCTTTCTATTTGTTACTTTCTTCTTTTTTCTTTCCTTTGTTTGTAAGAGTAGTAAAGGCTTTACATTACTTGAAGTAAGCTCTTTACCTTTATTAGTTGAGGATGGTTAGGTAGGATTTGAACCAATTGAATGAGATAATTGTTGTGTTAAAGTGATAAGAGCATTTGATTGTTGGGGCACTACCTTACCAACATGTGTATATTTTGCCTTACCAAGGAGAAGCATTAGCAATTAATGAATAATGAAAAATAAGGAAGATACATTTGGTAGCACACCAATCATAGAATAAAGCACTACAATTGTATTAACTGTGTAAAATAGAATAATCATATTATATTATTATTTTTAGTTCGATTATCAATATAGAAAATTTGAAAATAAAATTCCTGGTGACAACTAACTTAGTTTGGAATGGCCTATTACAGGGGCATCTCTCACTAATGTGTTACAATTGGAAACTTAAGTCACATATTTTATATTTATCCAAAAATAAAAGAAAAGAAAATCTAAATTTTCTTTTATTTTATTTGATTATTTAAATATTATTTCATCTAAAACTAAAAGATATAAACACTAATTAATTTTATTGACTATTTTAAGTGAGCTCTTAGTAAAACTTATTGGTGCTCAACTAATTTATATTACCAAACAAGTTAAAACCTTGCCACACATATCCATTTTACATGGATACATGATAATCAAACTACTAGTATCTCTCATGAACCTAAGCTTTAAATTTGGATTTTGGATTCAAAAATTATTATTTATTTTTTCATTTGAATTTAATTACAAGAGCTAAAACACTTAGCATTTAACCTAATAGAATAACATTTAATGCATTAAGTTCATAGTATTTAGCATTTAACAATTAACAATTAGCATAATTGAATATAGCATTCAATATATTAAATTCAAAGTATTTAACAAACATTCATCAAAATCAAGATGACATATAAAATTAGGAATTATGAATAGAATAGGATAGCCTGAGCTCATAAGCATTATTTTTAAAACCACCCATACAGAATGAAACCTCTAAATAGCATAGCTCACAAGTATAATTTTCAAGTTTTCAACACATCTTATCTGAAGTTTCAAAATTGGGGATGGAAACTACCCATAAACTATCAAAACATCCTTAGCCTTAAATGAAATAGATTTTTACAAGTAGTAATGAGTAATTCCTCAACCCGAAAGGCCTTACTTTAAATACCTAAGAAATTCTCATGTGAAATCCAAAAAAGAATATAATAAGGACTAGAAATCTTACTAGATTCTTGAATTTTCCATAACTTCACTTTGTAGCTATTAGTAGTGGACTTGAGCTTCTACTTTTGTTTAATTGATGGTAAGGAGGCAAAGAGAATTTATGAGTGGTTCAAGTGATGAAGTGGTTATTGCGCTAGAAGATTTATGACTGGTAATGTAGTAAATAGCAAACGGTGTAAAACAATAGGAGTTTAATGTTGCTAAGCTTGCTCATCTAGCATCTGCAAGCAATTATGTTTATGTGTGTTTATTGTTTGAGAAAAGGAAAGTAATATTCTTTTATATTGAATTTGTAAAAAAAAATATTGCTAAATTGCTGCTAACATTGGTCAAAATGGCATTATTTAGCTTCCATTTGAGTCAAGTTAAGAGTATGAGTGATTAGCTATAACCTACCCACATTCACTAAAATTTAATTTTATTCCTTGTTCACCCACTTAAGACTACTCGTTTGTTATGAAACCCAATCTTAGCATGCTAAAATTCAGGTCAGGTTAGGCAACTATAGGTGGTTCCACCTAACTTTTCCACCCCGAAAAGGAAATATAAAAATAAGTTAAACCTTAATTTGAGGTAAGATATACACTTACCTTAAAATTCTATCTTTCTACATAAATTCCAAAATGTCATGACTATATAATTGCCCTTTAACATTGCAAAATTAACATCACTTAAAGAGAAAATTGATGCATATAATGGCATTGTGACATTTTTGAAAATAAGTGCAACTTATAACATCATTTTAATATAGAAAGTCAATGTTATAAAGTAGAATGATCTACAGTAGGGTGTAAAGTTGTAAATAGATGGGAAAAAAAACTTTCAACAATGATTATTTAAACAACTAATGCAGAAAATGAAGGCAAATGATTACATTAAAAAAATATAAAATAGTAAATGTTAGTTCTTATATAAAGTTGATGTTAAAAGTTTTACCCAAGAGATATTTTTGTAATTTTGTGAAAACATTAGATGTTAGTTTTAGTATAAACTAATGTAAAAAACTTATAGACATTACTTGTGTATTAATATTTGATGTCTAAAGTGTTGCCATTGTATATTCATTGTTTCCATTGCTAATAATTGCAGACAAAATTTTAAGCAAAATTTTTTTGTAAGACAATTTACTCATAATCTTTTGTGTTCTCCACTCGATTTTTGTTTGGTGATTATGTTTGTCACCTTTAATTTTCTTCAACCACCTACTTCTATCCATCTAAGGTATTTTCTCTAGTTCACTTATGCTTTGAGATCATTTTGTATTTTGATTATGGTGTTTAGGGTTAGAGCTCAAGTATTATTATTTATTGTTAAAAATCTTTCATTTCTTATTCTTTAAAATTACTTTTCAATAGTTGGTTACATGTTTTAGAAGTATTATTTAATATAGAAAGTTGAAATACCCAAATACATGTCATGTTTTATGCTCATATTTTTTAAATTTTCATTTTAGCTTAAATGTTATGTTTATGGAGTAATTTTCTATATTGGTATGACTTTGCTATTTGGAAGCTATTTTTGAAAATATCATTTTATTATGAGTAAAGTTTTGTTCAAAAATCAAATCAAATATGATAAAATAATTTCCAATCATTCCTTTTTATTGAAATTATCATATGTATAAGCTTAATTATTTATCAAATGTTACATGACATATAAGTTAAATGCTTGTGTTGATTTGGTTAAGTCTCTTTAAATAGAGGCAACATGGATGGTTTTGGGAACGTTTAGATGGTAAGAAAAGAGACATTAGGGTCTTACAATTAAAAAGGACATGGTTCTTAAGCATGCTAAAAGAGGAAGCTGAGAACATATTTTAATAAAAATGAAATTATATGCGGGCCTAGCAAAATTGATCTCACCAATTACCTTAGTTTCTTGGTATGTGCCAAGGTGTTTATTAGTATTAAGGAATGGCACCAAGTGGAATAAGAGATCAAGGATGCCATCTAGGAAAATATATTGGTGAAAAATCTTAATCATTATCTCCATTTTAAATTTTACATGTGTATAACAAGAAGTTTCAAATTATTAATCATAATTATCATTTATGGGTTACTTTACAGGCTACATTTGATATTCATCAAGATTACAAAAATTACATTTTTCTATTGGTGAGTAAAATGTAGAGGGAATATAAGTATACATTAAAGAAGATGTATGTCAATCAAGCAAGAACTCTAATAGGACCTCCTTATGAAAAATATCACTAAATCAATGCTTTTATGTGAGTGAACTTTGTGGAAATATGCCATTTAAAGGGTTTCCATGTATTTGTGGCCCTTTTAGTATTGTTATCATTCTTCCATTATTGAAAAGGAAAAATATTTTCTTATTACTTTTTTTTTCTTGTCAATAAGTTATAATTTCATATAATAAGGCAAACCTAACAAAAAATGTGTACAAATATAGGTTACCCTAAGGAGGTATAAGAAGCATGAAGAGAATGTACTCAATAAAAAGATTCAAGCTACTAAGAAGGTAACTACTTAATTCAGAGATCAAGGATCTATCTTTGTCATTGGCATTGAATGACATGAGTTATGGATGGGAGCTAAAGTGAACAACAAGGGCAAATTCATAATAGAGGAGAGTCAACAAGTTAGCCAATAAATAGTAAATGATATTTTTTAATTTATCAAATATAGACAATGTTATTCATCTACAACACATGACTAGTCATGTTGGATTACATTATTCCAAGGTGAGTGATGTGCACATTGCGATGCACCAAAATTATATTAAAACTGTTTGCTAAAAATAAAGTTGTATAGTGGAACAATCAAGTCGTACCCTTTGGTGATCCTTTAATTTTACCTTTTCTAAATTGATTCCTAACAATATCTATACAATTTTTAAGATTTTTATGCAGTGAAAACGCAAAGAACTATTATAAGCAGAATGCAATGTAACAAAATAGAATGTTGTGTAGAAACAGAATGCAATATACATGTTGTATGATGTATATTGCATGTTATTTATGTAATTATGCAATACAAAATGTAGAATTGGGGAAGGGTTGTTGCATGAAATTAATGTAAAAGCAATGTATTAAAGAAGAACAAAATAAAAGTAAAGTAGAAGTAAAATTGGAAGAAACTCAATGGAATCAAACAGTTAATTCAAGAAAATTGAGAGCCCTAAATTGGATTAAGCATAGATTAATTAGAATTTAAATTTTTTTAATTAATTATTCAACTTTGAATTACCTATAATCTCTACAATAATTTGTGATTCTACCTAGATAATCACTTAAGATTTGATTAATTAAAATTAGTTGAATTAAGCAATCACTATAATCCTTACACTAGATTAAAATTGATTTATGAATAGAATTTAATTAATTTGAGAAATCAAATTAAAAATCTTCAAATTAATCCCTCAACCCTCTGTACCTATGTATAAAACTATGATTTATCAACCATAATTTCATATCAAAATAGAAAAGAAATAAAAAATCACAAGGGTGAATATCAATTATATCAAATTAACATCCAACACAAGGAATCTTAAGACTTTCAGCACAAGTAAATAAAGAAAGAGGAAAATTAATTAAGAAAGGTCAATATTACAAATCATGATCTCATAATCCTCAAGAGGAGAGTCTTAACTCCTTGAATCAACTACAAATTTAGGCTTCTTTTGATGAAGAACAAAGAAGCAGCAAGAAGAAGAAGAAGAGAAGAGCTGGTTGCTAAATGTTGTTTTGTAATTCTAAATGTATTTCTCTTTTTAGCTCTCTTACCTATTTATATAACCTAATTAGCCTAAATCCTAATTGGACTAGGATTAGATGACTCTTAAGATTATAATTTCTAAAAGAAGGCTTTCCTAATTTCTAGAAGTCCAGATAGACTTATTTTACAAGTCAATTAACTCCATTAGATAAATTAGTGAATTCCTACAAGCTTGTCTTCCAAGCAAAATAAGACCATGAAATCAATGAATTCTAAAATATCCATAAACATGAAAGTTGTAGGCCTATGTCTTCTGAGAATTTAGGTTCTAGTTTCAGGTTAATCAGCCTACTATACCTCTAGATATGACCTAAATATAGAAATGGGTTTAGTTAGGACAAAAATATGGCTTCATCTTCTCAGCCAAGTAAAGGCTTGAAAGAGTTTGAACTAAGCTTTGATCAAGATATAAAAGTTGTATATCTGTCTTTTAATTTTTCAAAAAATATAAAGTTTGCCTCAATCCAACATCTGGAGTCTAATGTATGATTGAAAAATAGAAATAATATCAAAATCCAATATTTACTAAATAAATTTAGAAACTTGTAAAATCAATCCAAATTATAAAACAAGTCCTATTTTGTAAAATTAAGCACATGTAACATCTAAAAAACATAAAATAAGGGAAAATAAAATAGTAAATATTTTTCTCATCAATGAGCTTAATTAATAAACTACCTAAGGAAAGTTTTGGCTATAAGCAAGATGGACATATTGAATAGATTTCATGACATATGGTGGTTGAACTTGAGCGGATTAGAAAGTTGTCAATCATCCCAACAAATAAAGAGGTATAGATGATAACCCTTACACTATAGTATGGTAGTTATTGCCTTATTAATTTTAATTCCTTCACTTAATTACTATGGTTAAATTCTTATAATCTTATTGCTTGTTACCAAGCATTTTCCAATTATGTTGTAGGATTACATTGATATGGATTAACTAGTTTATTTGTCATTGCAAACTAGACATATGTGTGTGTTCTTTTGATTGTGGGACCTCTTATTATGTAAATGGCACAAGGCATGGTTTTCCCTAAATGCATGCTCCATATTATTGTATTGTTAGAGGGTCAATGTAAGGTTATGGTAGACATAATTGATGATGATTCAATTGAAATGCCATTACTAATGAATGAGGTGACTATAATGGCCCAAGCATTTAATTCTTGCCTAACTTGGCTAAAGGCCTTAATTTCATTATTTGTAGAGGTGATGTTTTCCATCATTTCAAGTTTATTGTTTACAAGCAAATAAAATATTATCTAACATATCTAATTATTATTTTTTTGTAATCCATTTTTAGGTACCTCTGCAAAAAGAAAAAGGCAAAGGGAAGTGAAAGGAGGACAAGGATGAGGATGGCAAGTCTAAAGAGTCAAAGACTTTGGCAACTCATACTTAGCAAAAAAAAAAAAAAAAACAAGGATGAGAACATCCTAGGAAAAGCTTCAACCTACTACATAAAAGATCTTAAGTGATAGGATCATTTCACTTTCTTTGAGAAAGGATCCATTTATAGGTTGAAGCAAGCTTCTTGGAGTTGAATCTTTTTTTTGGTAATGCAATTAAAGAGTTTGGTTTAATGAAAAAATAAAGATGAATCTTGTGTTTATAAAATGGTTACTTGAAAAATAATTATTTTTCTTGTATTGTATGTGGAAGAGATATTGCTTATTAGAAATGATATCCTTACATTATAGGTTGTAAAAACTTAGTTAGGGAAATATTTTTCAATGAAAAATTTGGGAGAAGCTATTTATGTGCTAAGTATCAAGATTTGTAGAGATATATCAAGAAAATCACTTATGTTAAAGTATAAATTTATTTAAAACTCAATTTCCTATGACACAAGATGAAAAAGATTGCATGAACAAGGTTCCATATACATTAGTGATTGGATTTATTTTGTATCTTATGTTATGTACTCATCCTAATATATCATATGCCTTAAGCATGATAAGCGGGTTCTAGCCAAATTTTGATGAATATCCCTAAATTTTTATCAAGAATATCCTTAAGTACTTGAGAAGGATTAAAAATTCAATATTAATACATGGAGGTGAGGAGGAATTGGTTGTAAAAAGTTTCATTGCTGCTAGTTTCTATTTTGATAAAGATGATTTCATATTATAGTTAGGTTATATGTTTTGCTTGAATGATAATGTTGAACGCTAGAAAAGTTTGAAGTAAGAAATAGTGGTTGATTTTACCATAAAGGTTAAGTATATTGCTGCCTCTAATGCATCAAAAGTGGTTATTTGGATTAAAAAGTTCATTATTAAACTTAGTGTAGTTCCTAGCATTTCAAACCTAGTAGACCTTTATTATAACAATAATAAGACCAATGCACAAGCTAAGGAATCTAGATCTTCTAGCAATCTAAGTATATACTTCGATGCTTCCATCTTATTTATGAAATTATCGATAAAGGAAATGTGAGGATACACAAAGTACCAATAGTTAATAATATCACCAATCCATTGATAAAGCTTTTAATATAACAGAAGAATAATGGTCACATAAAGTCACTTGATATTAGATACATGAATGATTGGCTCTAGTATAAGAGATTGCTAATGTATACTTTAGTAGCTAATCATTAGATGATTGTATTTGCATACAATGTATTAAATTTCTTTCTTTCTAAAGGCATTTCAGTTATTATGTTTAATGTTATATCCTTGTAATATAAGTAAATATAATAATAAAAGTTTATATTATTCCTAAAATGTTCTTAGTTGAGTATTACTATAAACTATGATAATAATAATACATTAAGACTAGTATATATGTTAGTTGATGACCATAGTCATGGATATAAGATATCAAGTCAACCTATAAGTATATATTAGAAACCAAATATACTAAACTAACCTGCCATAAGAATGCTACATGATTGCTATATAAGTATTATAAACAATTCTTATAGTGACAATAATGTATGTAGTCCTTTTGGCCTAAAACTACTATAGTTAGTGTATGCTCTAGTAGCCAAGCATAGGATGATTATATTTGCATATATTGTATTACATTTTCTTTGTAAAGGCATTCAAATTATTGTATTTAATATTATATTTACATAATAAAAGTGAATATTATAAGTGTCCCTAAGATAATTTATATTATTCCTAAAATGTCTATAGTTAATTATTATTGTAAATTAAGATAACCATAATGTATTAAAAGTAGAATGTCTGCTGGTTGATGACTATGGTTATGGATATGAGATTTCATGTTAACTTATGAGTACATGTTAGAGAATAATAATGATGTAGTGGTGTTACATGGATCATGTGTGAATGTCGTAAGTAGTTCTCATAGTGAAAGTAATGTGGTGGTTCATTAACCTGAAGTCACTACAATTCTCCACATGAGGAGCCATGTACTTTGACACCATTAAATATTACCTATAATAGGTTTGGATTAAAAGATGGTGATCGGGTATATAACAAATCATACAAAGAGATGTGAATGATCTAAATGGAATTTTACCCTTTTTAGGTAGGAAGAGTGATATTCATGAGCCTCTTGACTAAGCAAGACTTTAAAATGCATGGCTATACTTAAATAGATTAATATGTAACATTCATTGATTTATTTTAGTTAGTTTACTTAGAAATTAAGAAACATATAGATTAAATTATGAAGATGGTGACACATTTCATGTCTTAAGTTTAATTTGGATATCCAAGATGACAGAGAGTAAACTACATGGAACATTAGTCATAGAAAGGTCATGATGAATTGTTGACATTCTCACTATTTAGATAGTAATGATGTATTGCTAAATATCACTCATTATTTGTGATACTAAAATAGGATTTTAGGATCATTACCTATGTAATGAAAACTTATAGGATCACATATAAAGAGCATGTCGAATATTGAGGTCATAGTTTAGTTAGAAACTTTTAGTTAGACTAATGCTCTTAATTATGATAAGCTCAATATAATTAGGCTTCACTAAGTAATAGCACAATATAATTAGGCTATACATAGTGGATACTAGATATAAGCTTATCATTAACTAGATTCATGTTTAGCCTTGGTTAATAATCAAAGCTCAATTTTCTCCTTTCTTAAAGTAGTTTTGATTAGAGATCAAAATAGGAATAAAAAACCCTAGGGTTATCATCTATGAGATAGAAAAAATGCCATGAGATTCTTGAGAGATTGATCCATAACCAAAAAAATCTCATAGCTAGCATTATGTTAAGAGAGGGAGAGAGAGAATAATCTTATTCAATTAGATTGGAACATTTGATTGCTCGTGTGGATATCATAAAAGTGTTGCTCTTTTGAATAATATTTGTGATTCTTGATAATCATGTTCATACAATTATGATAGATTATTATTCAAGATCAACCATTTATGCATTCGCAATTGAATCATTCGAACATTAGTCATCAAAACTAAAGTATACTTCTTTTGCTTAAATGCTTGGTGAGTTTCAACGTAATTTTTAAAATTTTTCATTGTGCTTTTTAATTTTTAAATCTAACAATGGTAACAAAGTCAGGAAACCATAAATCAAATTATGTATTTTTTATTTAATTTAATTTATATATGATATATATGTAAATCAATTTTTCTTGATCGCAAAAAAAAAAATAAATAAAATCACATTTTGTGTGGAATCATGTATTTCAAAATTTGGAATTGAATTCCTATTTATCATGAAATTACTTTTTCATTTTTGTTAATTCATTTTTATTTGCACTCATAGTTAAGTTCTCGTTTTATGTGAAAGTGACTTCATGTTTTAAGGAGGCATTTGATTCATGGAATATTTTTTACATTCCTAATAATATTTCATAGGAATGTTATATTCCTATATTTAATTCAAATTTTTAAAAAAAATACCCAAAAATATAATATTTTCATGAATGTTTTTAACCTAATTTTCCCCCCAAAATATTTTCATAGGGGGAGATGAATATTTTAGATTCCCATGAGATAAGAATATTGATACTAAAATAAAAAGATAATTTTACCCCTTTTCTTTCTTGCCCTAATTTATTTTGACAATTTTTTATTTTTCTACTTTTAATTTATATTTCTCATTTTAAATTTTTTCACTATAATAAGTATAATTACACTAAATAACTAAAATAAATAAATTCTAAATTCCAATTCCATTAGTTTATATACAATCTCATAATAGATAAAAAAAGAAAGGATTAACAAAGTAACTTTAATATATTAAATTTTAATTTGTATGATTACATTGATTAATATTGTATATTTACATGTAATATATATTTTAAAAATTTTCTCATTTACATAAAAACTACAATTAAAATCCATAATTATTTTTTATAATTTTTAATGAATTGAAAAGTAAAAAAAGTATGAAAGTTTAAATGTGTGAGTCATGTGGAACTATAATCCTGATATCTAGGATGACTTTTAATTTGCTTATACAATTAATTATATAAAAACTTTAAATTTTAATCCTTAAAATTTTTAATATTTTGTATATTAAATTATTTATTATATTTTAATTAAAGAGAATTGAAATTATTAATTTATTAAGTCTTGAAAAATTTTTATTCACATATTTTTAGTTAAATTTATAATTTATAATTAAAAATTAGTAATGGTTTTTTTTTAAAAAAAGTAATAAGATTCCTAATAATATAAAGTGCAAATCAAATATGAGTATATAATATATCTAAGAATCTAAAAAAAATTTCAGGAAAATATATACTAAATCAAATACAAGAATACTACATTTTAAAAAATCAGATACCTAAAAATTATATTTTTGAAAATATATACGTTTTGAGAAACATAAGATTCCGCAAATTAAATTCCTTAAATAAAATCTCAAATCAGTAATAACGATTTCGTTTTTTTGGAAATAATTATTGATCTCATCGTTTTATGTGAAATGAAAGCTTCTTGAAATCTTCTTTGCCTTTTCAATAAAGGATTATTTCTGTTTTATTAATTCTTTTAAAACGGGAATACATAATTGATATAATTTCTTACCTTGAAAAACGTGATGATTTCATATTTCGTTTTCTTTTGAAACCATAAAACGTGAAAAAGCCATTTCGTAAAACGTAAAATCTATTTCCATGTTAATTGATCTCTTTTTCTTTCAAAGAAAGAAAAAAAAGAAATCATTTTGTTTTACAAAATGTAAAACGACATACGGGGACTCCGTGAATTTGTTCATTTGAATAACGGGGGTTTTTGTTTTCAAACGAAATCAAATTGGTCTCACTGATTTCGTTTTTAAAACGAATATAAAATTGATTTTATAAAGTGGGAGGAATTTGACTCCTGGAGATTTCAAAATCTGATTTTGAAAAGTTTCAATTTACATTTTTTATTTCAATTTTAAGAAAAAATTATATATATATGTATGTATATGTGTGTATATATAGAATTTTAAATTTAGAATTAGCATTAGTAGTGGGTTACCAAGAGTTGGTATGATTTTGAAATATATATTCTTAGAACAATTACTAACAAGCCATAATTCAAAATTGAAATCTAAACTTGTTTTAAAATCCAAGAGATTAATTATAAAGATTTTAAATTTTGAATTTAAAATAATTTATATGTCTTATAATGTTCGCATGTCTTTATATGTTGCATGATGTATAGTGCATAATATGGCTCCATTATACTAATGTGATTGAAATTTTATTATTGGTTATGATTTTAAAATATAACTTACAAATCATGCCTTTCTCTATTATTTTTAATTTATATTTTCTTCTCATCTTATTCCCCTTGAATGTAATTCGAAGTTTCTTCTATCAAATATAATGATATACAACATCCTTGGAGGAGTTGGAACCATGAGGAGGTCACATGAGAATTATCAAGGAATGCACCTAGAGAAGTTGTTGTAACTTAAGTTGATTAGTCAATTCTCTCCTTGGTTTGAGAGGATATAGGTAGTTAAGGGGTCATATTATGTCAAGATTTTATTTCATGTTTCATTAAATATATGAGATATGTTGAATAGTATGCATAAATAAAAAAAAGCTAATAATGATAAGATTAAAATAATTAAATTAATTAAATCCTTTAATTCAAATATTAAGTCAATAATAATCTGTGATGCTTTCCAATGATTAACATTCATTAGGGTCTTGATTGACATAAGATCAACTCATCTATTTTGGTGAGATTTGATGAGATGATTGTGATATTCAATTGTCAATTTTGGATTTGACTTAGTTAGGTCATTTCAATGGGATTGAGGGTTTAGAGGCATGCAGTTAAGCCTTAATTCATAAGATGGAGTAGAATAAGTATTGTGTGTTCAACTATCCAAAAGTTGTTTATGATGCAATTGGCAAGTATTGCCTACTTAAATAACCAAATCTTGAGTAATTAACTAAAATTGACTTAAGATTAGGTGAAATATGGATCTTGATCCACTAAAAAATCTCAACGATGTGATTTTCTAAATTAATAGTGGGGCCTATTAGTTTGAATAAGATAGCAGAAGGAACATTTAATAAAAAATTGTATTAAACAATTAAAAAACTAATACTTATTCTGCATATTCTACATATTGTCCACTTCAAATATCCCAATGCATCTGAAGCTTTTCTCTTTTTCTTCATCCTCTTCTTTTAGGTTTACACCTAGATATTCTTAGAGTTTTTAGTATGAGAATAATCCACATTTGAAGGCATGACCCTTTATTAGGCCTAAAACCCCTTGAAATTTAGCTTATTTTTACTAAGCCAACCAATAATTATTTATTTTCTCAGTACTCCTTCAAATTAAGTTAACAACTCTTATGGATTTTAACTTTAATAATTATAATTACTACTAAACTTTTCTCTTATCATATAGTCTTCCTCCCGTTTGACTTGCTAAAGCTGAGACAATAAAAATAATAAACCACTTGGAATGCTGATATATCTTTAACACTACAAGAAAAATCCTTATATAGTGATAAAAATTACCGATGGATCTTGAGACAATTTTTCTATAGGTAAACGGGACACAAGAATTAGCAATAAAATTTTATTCTTCTCACCAATTTCATTGCTAAGTCCATCATTAGAAGTGAAGATTTTTGAAAATTTTCTAGGTGAATTCTCATTTGTTGCTAATTTCATTCATAAATTTTATTGATGGACTTAGTGATGGGCAAAGAAATTAAAGTTTTAAACTACCAATGAAAGTACTGACAAAATTAGTGATGGAAATTTGCATGAAAATTTGAAAATTTGTTTGGTGAGGGAAATTTTATTTTTAAAATCAATAATAGATTTACTGATGGATGTCTTGATAATTCCATCAATAATCTAAACCAACTGTTTCATTAAAGGGTTTTAGTGATATAATTTTTCATCATTAATTCTATCACTGAATCCTTTATATGTCCTCACATAGCTAGACCCCTTCATTTCTCCCCTACGGTAATGGTACACTTTCCTCCTCTTCTCCTCCATATTCCATTGCTATGCCATGCTTTTTTGCCTCTACTATCACCATCGAGGCCCACTGCTTGAGGTATATATAATGTAATTTTTCTTATTTTTAAATTATTTGACATACAGATAGTGAATATAGTTTTTCTGTTTCGTAATTTTGATATTTTCAATAAATTTCTTCATATGTTTTATATCTAAATTGATTTTCTTCTTTTTCCTTCTTATTATGTGAATATATTATATTTACCTTCTTAGCCTTGATGTTATTATCTTTTTCTGTCTCTGTCAATCATTATATTCATTTATAACCACTAATAATTCTTATCTTCTTACTAATTTGTAGTTGGTAATAGTTGTGATTTCCCTTCTGACCATATGGTATAGCTGATTAAGCTTGTAAAGGAAGCATGGAGTATCGAGGTTCGCATAATTTTCTAAGCTTTTTGATCTCAGCTTCTTCAGAATTTTTTTAGTTTTCCTAAATAAATTTGCTATAATTTTTTTAATTTATTCTTTTATTAATTTCTAAGATGTTGTAATGCTTCATTTATGTAATTTGTCTTATAATTTCATTATTTTTATATAATTTTTTCTTATGTTTGCTATAATTTTATATTATTTTTATATCATTTTGAATTGTACATTTTGCCATTTTTATCTTATTTTTTGCTATAATTTTTCCTTATTCTTCTTTAATTTTTATTATTAAAAAATATTATAAAGCTTCATTTATATAATTTAATCTTATTATTTTATTATTTTCATCTTATTTATGCTATATTTTTTTCTCTTTTTTATAACTTTTCATTATTTTTATATGATACATAGTAGTATATTTGGCTTTTTAAAAAAATACTTAATTTTATTTATTATGCTTATATGCATATATTTTAATAATGAACAAATCATTTTCTAATTCCATTTTAATAAAATATGATAATGATAATATCTTACAATCATTGATATTTTCAAGTAGAAAACATATCAAAAGATTAACATATTTGATCATAAATATGGCTAAGACAAGAACATAATACTCTTAATTTATATGGAAAATAAGGAAAATTATTGTTAAATCAATTTGACTTTTCATTATTTTCTAGAATTTAGATGAAGTACATTAACCTTTCTAAATAAAAATAATAACTCTATTATTCAAGAGTTATTATTTTAATTAAATTTGAATCAACTTATTATATTATTTATATTTATATTTTTAAAAATTTGTGTCAGCTACTTATTTTTAAAACTTATAAATTGAATGATGGTATATAAATACAAATAATCAGATTGACAATTTTGAAATATATTTACATAATTTATAAATGAATAAAATTATAAAAAATATCAATATAAGTTAAATTAAAATTTTTTATTATATAATCTAATTTTTTAGTTTTGTTTTTAATTTATTTTTTTCATAATACAAATACATGTATATAGTCATCTCCCCTAAGAAAAATTTCTAATTCCGCTCCTATTTTTGAGTTAGAGAATTGGAGCCTTGGTATGGTTGCTTATAAATCTTAAGATTGCAAGTTGCCTCAATGTTAAGGTTGAAAAATCTTTAAAATGTAAGCTAAAATTACATAAGTATTTAGAAAAATCAAAAGATCAATTGAGAAATTTTAAAAAAAATTTTAAAAATAGCTATTAAATAATCCTTTAATTGTTTAAATAAACTTAAATGTGTTGTTTCATTAATAGGTGTTGATGATAGAATTTTCTATCTCTAACACCCTCAGTAAATTAAAAATATGCACTAGTTTGCAAATCATAACACTTACTTTTGTGTTTGTTAAAATTTTTCTTCCTTTCTTTTATTTCACTTCATTGTGCAGCTCTCACTTCGTTGTCACACTACTAGGGATTCATAATGTTGTTTGGATTAAAAAGCATAAGTTTCTTAATTTTGTTCTTTTGGGATCAATTAAGGGTTAAGGATTTAAACTATTTAATTTGTATTGTTTTGTGGTGTATTACATGATTTTGATGATGTACTTGTGTCAAATGAATTTAGAGATAAAATTGCCTTTGGAATTATTTAAAATTGTCAACAAATATTTATTTTTCACCTGCAATTTCCTTCTTGCCTCCTTTTAATTATAATTTGATTGACCTTGGATTCCTTATAAATTATATAGAAATTGCTTATAAATATAGCTTTTCAAGTTTCTATTGTTGATGAAACTATCATTATTATTGATGATTCCCTTTTTCCAATTAAAACTTTGCATAGTTAAGTCTGTGAAATATGTCTCAAGAATATAAGAGATATTTATGGGTACTGTACTGGTAAAATCAAAAACTTTTCAAAACTTCACATATATGGTTGTATGGTTAATAATGTTCTCACAAACTTAAGTTGTGATATGATCTTTTTTATATAATAACTTACAATAACTTAACCAAAATCTTAAATTGTTGTCTATTACTATTCATGCAATATCATCTTTTAAATTATTTGTTTTAGTAAATGAGTTAACATATAACTTGAGAATATGGTTATAATCATTTGCTTTGTCTGACTTGTAGAGAAGTAAAAATCCACATTACTAAAGTTTATAGTAATTTGAATTTCAAGGATGGAGCTTTCGTCATTGGTTGTAAAATTAGAAACAAAAATACCTATCACTAATTCCAATTTGTTGTCTATCACTTTCATTGTCATTCCATGATATAATGATAAAAATTAGTGACAAATTTCATTTTTTTCATCACTAATATTTTTACTGATGCGTTGTTTATTAACATCATATTATTTGTCGCTAGTTCCATCACTATATACTTTAGCATTGAAATTCTCCTTAATAGTGATGGATTATTCTATCATTAATTAGTGTATTTTTCTAGGTAGTGTAAGGTTGATTTGTATGTTAAAAAACTTATTTACTTATATTTATTGTTAAAATTTGTTATATTTATTTAATATTAAATATAAATGGTGTTGGAGAACAACACCGCCCTTTTTTTAAAAAAAAAGTTATTTTTCATTAGTATTATGCCATTATGCATTATTTTTTTAATTACAATGGCATGAAGCTCATTTATTTATATGAAGTACATGAAATTTTTATACAAATTCTTTTTAACAAAACTATTGGAGCCCAAATTTGTGATAACCATGATAAAAATTTAAGTCTATTTCATTAGTAAGATTACAAACAAGTCAAGTTATTTGCCAATAATTTGAGATTGGCTTGCCAATAGTATGATTTTAGTTCAACTTTAAATGAGTCAAGTTTAAATAAGTCGATTTGAACTAAAATGAGTCTAAAAAAAAGATATTTTTTTATATATGTATATATAATTCAATTACATTGTTAATTGTTGAGATTGTATAAAGATGTATGATACATAGGTTGAACTGATTAACTCTATAGTATTTGTTAAATTTTGTCAAGTGTAAATTGTTACCATGTGATAGTTATATATATTTTTATATATATTTAATAGATTTGATGATTATTACAAAATTCACATTGATAAGTAAATTGACATAAAATTTTGGTGTTAAATTTATTTATTAAAGATAAATTTTAATATGCTCAAATTTTAGTAAAATAATAAATTATTCAAGGAAAATTGTATAAACTTGTCCAATTACATATTCATTATGAGTTTGAACTTGAATTTAAATCCAAATATACCAAGCTCTACAAGAAATTTAGATATATTATTCGAGTAAGTTCATGAAATTCATTTATATTTATATTTGAGTTAGGTTCGAGCTCAAATTTAAATTATTCAAATTTAATGAGCCTATATTTATTTATTTAATGAATTCAAAATTTAAGTATTTAAATATTTTACTTGACTCCTCATTTGCAACATTCATTTTGGTGAGAAGCGAAATTTCCACAGGTAATTCGAGGCTCATGTCATTTTGGCGTCAAACAGCTTGCGGATCCAATTATATATGTTGTCTTTAAAGCTTTTTTTTTTTTGTTTCAAAGACATTTTTCATTAAAAAGAGTTTCGTATACTTTTATATAATTAAATTAGAGTTATGTCACTTATATATTTGTAATTAAAAAAAAATAATATATAGTGTTACTTCTCACTATGCGTGACCACCAAGCTCAGTTTCTTAATTCTTGCTAGCGTTTCTTTCAAATTTTGCGATCTAAATGAATATGTCACCACGTTTGCTTCCTCTATTCACGATGCTGCATCAAACTTCGTTAGCTAAGAAACAATGCCAGTGTTTAGTGACAAGCATTGTATACATCATACTGAGTTTTACTAAAGGTTAATTACAAAAATCACAAAACATAGCAAGCTGAAACACTTCGATTTTACATAAGATTAAGCCAATTCGATAATTATTCATCTACATCTAAGATCAAGAAAGTTGCTTCCTGATACAGCTTGCCTTGAACAAAATTTTCTGGCCCATCTGGTTCATCTAAACATAGCATTAAGCAGTAAATAGCAAGACTGAATTAGTCTCCATAATGAGATTTATGGTATAAACAAATTTCATGCCCAAAAATGGCATAGATGAAATCACTGAAGAAGATTTCATATAACAAACTTTGTGCCTAAATGTAGCAATGACATAGATGAAATGGATTCCACAACCACAATATTTGTATAGGAGGCAAAACCATACTGATCAATTATCATTTCAGCACATGCAAAACGGATAATAGAAACAAGACTCTATAAATCCATAAATGAACCGAAAGATTAACTAAAGATTGCATCTTAAGATTGCAATTAAGCATTTCAAGAGCAGTGCATAAGATGGAAGTTCATGTCTCTAACTCACCGGCGGGCACTGCAAGTTGTTATCATTCAGCGGAACATGTTGAACTTCAAAGCCGCAACTCCATATATTTTGTCTGCAACACGATCAAGCAATTGGAAATAGGCATGCCTGAATGCCTTGTTGAGGAAAATAGCACCACAGACCGCCCAGAAGCCCACTGCAAATCCAACTCCCATACCAAGATAGAACCATGACTCTCTTCCAGAGTCGTCATGCTCTTCTACAATTGGATTTTCTTTTGTGCAGTTCTTACTGAGAGGGGGCCCGCAAAGTTGAGGATTGCCAATATAGCTCCAGCCCTCAAAGGTCTGAAGTTGGGGTCCCGGCGGGATTTTTCCGTAGAAATCATTGTATGACAAGTTGATATAGCTCAGGAAATTCAGATTGGAGATGCTCTGAGGAATTTCACCAGAAAGTTTATTATCGGAGAGGTCGAGGGACTCTAGATTTTTCATGCCTCCGATATCCATTGGTATCTTCCCCATCAAATGATTGTGAGACAAGTTCAAATACTCCAATGCAGTAAGTTCGAATAATTCTGGAGGTATTACCCTGTCAAGTGGTTACTTGAAAGGTCGATAAATCGGATAAACACTGCGTCATTATCAAAGTACTCAAGTTCATGACCTTTTATATTCAATGTGAGCTTGAACACCTGCATTTCATACCAATATTTTTCATCAATTTTGAATGCATAATGAGTGACATAATAAATATCACTCGTAGCCATGGAAGTAATATTATATATGCACTGAGGTATTGGTCCTGACAATTTATTATTCGCAAGACCCAGAATATCTAGAGAAGAGAGTTGGCATAACTCTGATGGAATTTCTCCCGTTAATTTATTGGAACTTAATTCAAGAACTGCCATGCCATTCCACAAAATTGGTATGCGTCCACTGAAGCTGTTATTATGCAAATCTATAAGTGCAGGATGGGGCAAAGATCCCATTGAAGAAAGTTCACCTGTTAGTTGGTTACTTCCAAGATGAATGAAATATAGATTTTCCCAATTTGCCCAGCAATCAGGAATTTCTCCACTTAAAAGATTATTTGATATGTCCAAATAGAACAACATATTCTCCCTCTTCCCAGTATGACACAATAAAGGAAACAAGGATCCTGAGAAAGAGTTGTGAGATAAATCTAATACCTCAACATTTTCTGATATATGTGGCAGCCCGCCTTTGAAATTGTTAAACGCCAAAACTACAACTCTGCCACTAAGCAACACATCAGACAAGTCTCCATTGATTGAGTTGTTGGACACATCGAGGTACCCAGATTTTGCAGCAAGGTTCCAAAACTTATCCTTATTGATGGATGAAATTCCTGTGCCAGAGATGTCTAGATTCATTATTGACCTCTGCGTATATATCCATGATGGAAAGTTGGGACCTAAAAGTAAACCTCTCAAGTGAAGAATTTGAAGTTGGAACGGAGGAACCCAATTGGGACCCAAATCATGCGCAATACTTGTATTCCCCAAGTCCAACTCTTTTAAATTTGAAAGCCCATTGAAAAAGGTTTCCGATAGAATACCTGTCAATGGGTTGCCTCCAACCAGTAGGCTCTCTAACTTGGACTGTTGTCCAAGCCATTCTGGAAGATTGCCAGTCAAGCCATTAAATCTGATATCTAGGCCAACCAATGAAAGGTTTCCTAGACTTGAAGGAATGGGACCCGACAACAAGTTGCGAGAAAGATCAAGATCTTGAAGATGTTGAAGTTGACCTAACCAATCTGGAATTGATCCATTGAGGTTGTTGCGAGACAAGTCTAAAATTTTCAGGCTTCGTAAATTTAACAAACTTTCAGGTATTTGTCCTCGAAAACTGTTAGAGCGAAGATAAACATGGGAGACTACACTATTAAGATAAAACAACCAACCAGGAATCTCAGACTCAAAATAGTTGCGGGATAGATCAAGAGTTACAAGTGAGGTAAAATTGACATACTTAAGAGATGGATGGATGTTGGTAAGATTACAATCATTCAATCTTAACTCTAAAATTGAAGGAAGCATAGCCACAGACTGAAGCCAATTGGTTTGGTTGTGAAGATCAATGCCGGTCAGGTTGAGATATCTCAAGGAAGGAACAAGAGAAAGCCAATGAAGATTATCCATGTGAAGATCATAATTATAGGAAAAGTCAAGGTAATGAAGGCCAGCGGAGAAATTTGCATAAAGAAGAGAAGATGTGGCAAGTGATTGGTTGTGATATCTCTGACTATGGATAGGTGGATATCTTACAATCTCTAAGTCATTGGAACTCAAGTCCAAATAGTTCAAAAATTCAAGTTCAAGCAAAGATAGATTGATTTCACCATTCAAGCATTCAGTATCATTCTGACACTGTAAATCAAGCCTTGTAACTCGATCCGTGGTGTTGTCACAGTGAACACCTTTCCATGCACAGCAATCTTCTTCAGTAGACCATGATGATAGCAAGTTGTAAGAATCGTTGACGCCTTCTCTGAAGATTTGCAACAGCCTTCGATCATTTTGATGGCAACGAATGCCGCTGCTTCCGCTACAAATGCTCCCATTGAATGACATTACAGAGAGCAAGAACAGCAGGGCAAAGGAAAATTTCCAAGTGGAGCTGACCATGTTTGGTTGGTTTGGAGGGGTTTTTGTGAGTGGGGATTTAGCTCTAGTTTACGGTGACACCCTTCCAGGTCCGATATATATAGTTAGAGTACAGGTTGCAATTTCTTAAATGCCTAGTTTATTATATCATTTTTACGTGCATAATTTTTAAATTATATAATTAAATTAAATTAAATTAAAAATTCAATATTTTCATTAAATACTTCAAAATGAGTTTCGAAATTATTTGTAAAAAATGATGTAATAAAAAATATCAATAATGTGGTTTTTTAAAAATTTAATGAAAAATGAATTAATTAATAAACTGGATAAATAAATAAATGACGATCACTAACAGAAATTTTTTAATGATTTTAAGGATTTAATTTGTAAGTTTCAATAATTAATAAGAATAAAATATAACTATCCTAAAGCTGACGGGAATATTTTACTTTTTGTTAATTGAAAACAGTTTTTCCAAACTACCACCCTTTTATTAGATTGGAAATGAGTAAGCACGTCGTAACATCTCAGATCTTTTTGTCTTTCAGCCTCCCTAATCTAGAGAGACGACTTACGTTTGTTTACACACACACACATATATATATGCAAGTCTTTATTTTTTTAGAAATTATTTTTAAAATTTATTTTTGGATTTAAAAAAAAGAAAATTAAAAGTTATATATGAAGAGAATAAAAAAATATTTTATTTAATTATAAAATTAACACCAATAAAAAAAGTTACTATGAAAATATTTAAATGTTATTTCTATTTTTTTACTTTTAAATTACACATTTATAGTTATAACCTTTGAAAATAAATTACAAAAATAGTTATCAAACAGTGAAAAACCTGAAAACGGAAAAAATTATTTTTAAAAGTGGCAGAAAAATAGACTCTTATTTTCTCCTTATTTGCTTCTTTTTTTAAAAAAAAATAAACCCCTGGACTCTAGAGAAAAAATAGTAATCACAGTGTTACTTCATATGGTGGCTTTTCTTTAAATGCTAATGTTGATAAGATGTCATTCCTTTGCCTTCTCTACTGTCAGCCCCATCTGGTGCTTTGCATAGGTTACAAGTTAAAATTTGAGATTTGAAATTAAAATGTGTAATATAATTTGTAAAACAATTTAAGCAGTTGATACAAGTAACGTGCTGTAATTTCATCAAGTTAAAGCAGTATTGTAAGTTGGCATATATTTGTAAGATAAAAAATATTCACAAACGTATATACGCAAAAGCGTTTTTGTAAGTCCGTACTTGTAATGTATATTGATATTACAATTGAAAAAGATACCTCTACACCATCAGCTTCACTTTCATTATCCCGATCTGTTTCATCAATCATCTTTATCCCACTCGTGGAATTCTCATTCTCTCATATTACTAATCTCTCTCATGAGTCTGAATCTGTTTTGAAGTCAATTGTTAGAAAAATATCTTCTCTTCAAATATCTAAGAATTAGATAATTAAATTATTGTAGTAAAGCACAAATATTTAATGAGGAGAAATTTCAAACACTAGGGGAAAAATAATTTGGAAAAGATATATTATAATAAAAAGATAATAAGATAATGTGTGTAAATATTCTCAATCATAATTTCACAAGTTTTTAAATATGATATATAAATATTCTCAATTTTAACTCCACAACTTTTTAAATAGTATCCCTAGATCTGTCACAAATCCCTATTAGGATTCTTATATATCCCAATACATACTTATATTATACTGGTTCAGTAAGGAATATCAATTCATGCTAACGCAAAATTTTAAATTAGATATGAAAGTAACTCACAATAGAAAAAATCAGTAATTAATAATAACTAAAATTTGGCTCAAATTCAAAAGAAAGTAAATGTAAGTAAATTAAGGCTTAAAATCAAATGTGGTTTATGTTAAAAAGAACGTTAGATATGAAAGTAACTCACAATAGAAAAAATCAGTAATTAATAATGACTTAAATTTGGCTCAAATTCAAAAGAAAATAAATGTAAGTAAATTAAGGCTTAAAATCAAATGTGGTTTATGTTAAAAAGAAAGGTGAACGCGTGTGCGCGCGCACACGCAGGTAGAATAAACATGCGCACACACACAAGTAGAATAAACTCTCAAATCTTTTTCATTAATTTCTAAGGTTCCATCGCAACCCAAACTTGGTTTATGTTAAAAAGAACGGGCATAAAATCAAATGTGGTTCATGTTAAAAAGAATGGTGAACACACACACAAATCTTTTTCATTAATTTCACACACAAGTAGAATAAAATCTCAAATCTTTTTCATTAATTTCTAAGGTTCCATCGCAAACTAAACTTGCTAGTCATTGCTGAATTTTCTAGTGGGGCCCATTTCTTGCGGAAAATTTTGTGAAAACTACTTGACACTTAAGTAGAATAAACTCTCAAATCTTTTTCATTAATTTCTAAGGTTCGATCGCAACCCAAACTTGCTAGTCTTTGCTGAATTTTCTACTGGGGCCCATTTCTTGCGGAAAATTTTGTGAAAACTACTTGACACTTGACCGTTTAATATATACCACTGAAATTAAGAAATATATTTTAACAAAAAAAATTCCAAGTGAGAGTGGACAACCCGTTTCCTACGTTTTTCACACTTAATGGCTTTTTTGGAATTGGTTTTCAAATAATTGAAGAATAAAATGATATAACACTAGTCTTAGAATCCCTTTGTTTGACGAAAATTTTTTTAAAATTATTTTCTAATTGTTAATGTGGAATTTTCCATAATTTCCTTTTTTAAAGAAGATTCTTTTGAAGAATTTTCAAAACATTTAAATAAGGGATTTCCAATAAGAACCAACAGACTTTTAACGATTTCAGTTGCAATAAAAACTCGTAAAAGTCATTCTATAGTTCTCAAAGTTCTTTAAACTTACCCAACGAGTGTGAAATTTTTGTGGAAATGACACGGCAATCACAACTTCTAAATTCTTCTCATAAATTTCTAGGCTCTCTGCCCTACTTGTGAGAAAATTCCAAGTATATGAGAACCCATTTTCCAAATCCTCACATAATCTACACTTCCAGAGCCATTCATGCAAGTTATGTTTAGTGACATTGTCATATGATAAAATGTGTTTATATTCGGATTAGATGCAGGTATGTTTCCCCTTCAAACGATGAGGATAAGATCCATAATGAGCTCTACAAACTTTTACTAGAAGCACAAAACTTGCCATACTGTTTTTTTCGTTTTTAGAGAATTGCTCTTTTCTGTTTTGATTGCGCACGGGTAGTGTTTGGTGCAGTCTGTAATAATCGAAACTAATTTGCTTTACTTCCACGGAACAGTCAAAGAAACTTATTCATACTTGACATAAGAGATAACCAAAAAGGGAAAAAAATTAAAAGCAAAATATTCTAATCAACGGTGGTTATATTTTGTTCTTATTAATTTTGAAAATTCGTAAATCAAACCCCTTGCTTATATAAAATTTATAATTAATCCTCATAATTTAATTAATTATTTGTTTTAGTAAATTATGTAACTTTTAAAAAAATTTAGATAATAATCATAATATTAATATATGTTTGTTTATTATATCATTTTTATGTGCATAATTTTTATATTATATAATTAATAGAAATTAAATTATAAATACAAAATTTTTATTAAGTACTTCAAAATGAGTTTCAAAATTATTTGTAAAAAATGATGTAATTAAAAAATAACAATAATGGGATTTTTTAAAAATTTAATGAAAATGAATTAATTAATAAAATGGATAAATAAATGATGATCATTAACTGAAATTTTTTTATGATTTTAAGGATTTAATTTATAAGTTTCAATAATTAATAAGAATAAAATATAACAATCCTAAAGCTGACGGGAATATTTTACTTTTTGTTAATTGAAAAACAGTTGTTCCAAACTACCACCCTTTTATTACATTAGAAACGAGTGAGCATGTAACATCTCTGGTCTTTTTGTCTTTCAGGCTCCATTTGAAGCTCTATTTGGTAGAAAATGCTAATCACCTATTGGATGGTTTGAATTAAAGGAAGCTAAAATGATTAGTCTTGACTTGGTTGAGATGCTATTAATAAGGTTTGAATTATCAAAGAAAAATTATACGTAGCTTAAAGTTAACATAAATCTTATGTAGACAATAGACAAAGGGAATTAGAATTCCAAAAAGGGAAGCATGTGTTCTTGAAAATTTTGCCAATAAAATGAATAATGAGATTTGATTAAAAAAAAAGAAAATTAACCCCAAAGCATGCGATTCATATGTAATCACCTAATGAATTGAAAAGGTCACCTATTAGCTAGAGCTATCCAAAAGCATGAAAGCAATTCATTATATCTTCCATGTCTTAATCTTAAGAAAGTAAGTTCTAGATGAATCTCATGTATTGAAAGAAGTACCAATGAAACTAGATCAAAAATTAGTTTATAAAAAGCAACTAATGCAAATTATTGACAGACAAATAAGGAAAATACATTCCAAAGAAATCCTAATGGTGAAAGTAATATAGGAAAAATGTGGAATAGAAGAAGATACATAGGAACCCAAAAAGGGATATGAAAGAAAAGTATCTAACCTTATTTGGTAAGATCCTATCTAAAATTTGTACATAGGTCAGTGACAATTCTATTCATCACCATCCAATACCTTGAAACTTAAAGGAAAATTTTTCTTGAAGGAGGGAGAACTTATAATATCCTAAATAGAGAAAGGAAGTTCAAGAAGGAATGTAGACTGGAAACCTCTCAAATAGAAATTTGGTAAAGTAATTAGGTAAAGTTTAACTAAATCATAAAGACAATTTGGAGGTACATTTAGTTAGAATTTTTATAGAAATTATATTAAGCATTATTATAGGTTAAAATATAGTTAAAATCTAAACACTAAGTTTGAAAAAAAATTACATAAAAGGTCTAATAGGAATTTAGAGACTCGAGTAGCCCAAAAATGGCTCAAGTAACTTGAAAACCTAGAGATTAGACCCTAAATTGAAATAAAACATTTTGATTTCTCTAGAATGATATAGTTTAATATTTTTGGGTCAAAATCTAATCCAAAAAATTCGAAAAAAAAGGCCCAAATAATGTCCAATCTTGTAAGATAAGGCAATGGCAAACTAGTAAAAAAGTGAAAAATTAAGAGCACTTGTTAGCAAATATTTCTAATAATTTATTTATGTAATTTTTATTGGATTTAAGAAGAAAAATCTTCTGAAAACTAATCCCTAAAACCACACAGGCATGTGCTAGTCCATTAACAAAATTTTTATAAAAAATTAAAAAAAAAGAATCTTATGAAATAAGCTTTAGTATTAGGATTTTATAAAAAAGCTTTTAACCCATTTTTTGCATAAATTCTTCTAGTTCTCTCCAACCAAACCATGACCTCCTAGAGCTCCTCCATTAGAGTTTTCATATTTCTAATAAATCTAAAAAGGTTCTCTAACTAGTTTCATCAAATTCTTGTAAAGTAACTTAGGTTTTCCTCCATCTTCTTCAAGTTTTCATGATAATCTTCTCTCCAAAATTTTTAAATTTTGGTTTATTTTAATGAAGTTGCTCCCTTTCTATTCTAAAAAATCTTTCAAAGGTTAAAAGTTAAAAAATTTGACATGAGTGGCAATTATTTCTTATTTCTTTAAGTATTCCCATGAAAGAAAAAAAAATATAATGGTATGTGCTATTTTAGATGTTTGGTTAAATGGTGGTGCTATATGGTCTAAATTTGGTGTTGTGTAAATGTTAATACGATGGAATGATGTTGGTATTTTAGTGTTAAAATTGACAAAAAAAGATTCATCAAATTTTCCTTTAAGAAATGGCTATAAGTTCATATTGAAATTTGAAACAAAATTTTGAAAAAAGGATTATGAAATGTTTCTATTGTTCTATTGAAACAAGAATTCAAAATTCTTAAAATTTTAATTATTAGTGTTTTAATGTTACAAGTAATGTTAGGATGAGTGTAGAGAAAATTGGAAAATTTTGGTTATGAAAAGTACATTTGAATGGAATTTTTTATAATAGTTTGAAATAGAATTCTAGATACTATATGTTGATATTTGGTACTATTTGTGCTAATGGAGAAAAATTAAAACAATTGATGTTCATTAATTATCAACATGCTAGCAATCTTACATAGAAATTTAGTAGCAATTAAATTTCATTTGGATGCCTAAAAAGCCTTTTTTCCATAATAAGTTTAAAACTATCCAGAATTGGCAATTATGAGTACTTGGTTCAGTGTGAACAATAGTAACATGGAAATTCTAAGAAATAAATGAATTTTTTCATCATTTAACATGTTAGAGATGTTGTATCAAAATTTGGTGATGATTAGAAGTAATTTAGATATTAAAAAGAGACTTATATTGTAATTGCTCTTGTATTGTCCTATTTTGATTTCTTTGGTTTCGGTACTGAGTGAACAATACCTTAAAATGATTAAATTATAAGAAAATTTATGTTTGATGTATATTAATATGTTAGAAGTAAAAGATAAAATTTGGGTAGAAATTTGAATATTAATGTTTGATGTGTATTAATATGTTAGGCAACTTATAAAGGCACTAAACTGTGGAAATCTTCTATGTTACAAAACAAGTTAAATTTTGAATATTCTTGTTAAGAAATGTTATAAAACATTTAAATGAATGAAGTAATTGATGATGGACTATAATTGATAGCTATTTAGAAAGGTTAAGTGTTATTACCATCATGAATAGAAAGGTTGTATATCAACCTTGAATATAATACCATGTGATGATGAAATATGAATGCATATGAGAATGGGAAATTTTTTTTGGCAAAGTTAATATTCTAACCTAATGTACTTGAAATGAGTAATTGATGCTATAGTTAGCATCTTGATATTACTCATCTTAAATCTAATTTGTAAAGGGAGATATGCATCCTTTGTAGAGAAAGAAAAGAGTGGTAAGCATTGAAAGGATAAAGGTTGGTGGCCTTGTGCCTAAAGTAGCGAGGGATAAGACTGGACTGGAGATATATGGCGAAACCTATATACTAACATTTTCCATTCCTTTTAGTAAATTATGTAAACATGATACATTAAAAGCTTTAATCAATTAATATTTTATACTATTATATATTTAATTTATTATAGTGAAAACTCTTTAGAAAAAGAAGTGTAGCCATTCATCAAGTATTTCAATACTCACACCCTTTTTGTTGGATTTTTATCTACAAATATGGAACATGGATCCTATAAAAATGATTCACACCTATGTTACCATCTTTTATCACTTTTGGAAACCTTCCTTATAGTATTTTCATGATGTCTTAGTTAGAAGCTCTATCTTTTGATAGTAATTATGTAAAAAGTTATGTTTTCATAAAAAATTTACAATCTTGTACAAATATCATTTGATTTGTGTAAATTATGTTTTGAACTTCTTCAAGTAAAAATTATTTCTTATAAGTGGCTATCTATATTTTTAATCAAGTTATGAAAATAAATAAGCTAAGTATGTAATAAAGACTTGGAAGGACTGCTAGTTAGTATATTAATGTTAGTCAAGTGTTTTTGCACCAATCACAATACATGAGAATCAAGTCATGACATTGCCTAAGCTTATATAGAGAAAAGTTCAAAAAGGATGGAGAAATGAGCAAATAAGGGACATTAAAAGTTAGAGTTCAAGGTGGGAGATCTTATCCTTATCAAATTTTTACTAGAACAAAATAGTATGAGGACCAAAGATAAGAGTTTACTTTGTAAGTACAAGAGTCTAGTTCCAGTCATTACAAAAGTTGGGAAGGTATCTTACAAGATTGCTTTACCAAAGTGGCTAAATATTCATATAATCATTCATATTTGGAACCTTAAAGCTTTATCATTTGGATATTAAATATCCAACCTATAATTAGCCTACTAGGTCAAAAGACAATGTTAACAAGAAAAAGCCAAAGAGCATAAAGGAGATCTTAGTAGAGTATGTGTCCCGAAAAGGAGTTCTTGGTGAAGTGGAGGAATTTGGGAGATGATGAGATTAACTAGGAGAAAGAAAAAGATTTGTCAAAGTTCAAACAATCGATTTAAACCTTTCAAATAGTAAAGTCTTCAAAAACATTGATTAATTGAGTGGGGGAGAATGCCACAAGTTAGCCTTATATAGCATCTAACAGATAAATCTACCTTAAAATGGAGGTCTTGTAGCCCAAATTTGGGATTATCTTGACTTGTGTACTATTTTTTCAATTTTTTTCTATTAGTGATTTTGACTATGGTAACTTGTCTAGTGTGAATAGTAAAGCATATGATTATAATCCTTGGATTTTTATCTTTCTATCAATATATTTTGGAAGTGAAATCCTACATGGAGCTATGAGAAAAAGCTTTATGCTAACTTAAAAGAAGTATATCTATTCCTGTCAGGTAAGCCTTAACTTAGAATGCTTTTAAGGATAGAATGTTTGGTGGCCTTGGTGGTTACTTGATATTAGTCTAGGGATGGGAGTGTGTAGTTTATGTTTCCTCTACTCATTTCTGGCACTGTAATGAAGCCTATGTGAATAATAGAACTAGCCCATTTTCAATTTATGATATCCCAAATTTTAGCTAATTTTAGCTGCATTTGTTTGTAATATATATTTTGCCTTTGTGTGCTTTGTGCTTGTTTTTCATATGCTTTATGTTACGTGTTGTGTTTTTATTGCTCTTATTTATGCATGTTTTAATTGTGTTGATTGTTTATCTTCCATTGTACTTTTTGTTATCTTGTTATTCGACATATTCTCCTTTTAGTGTTTATGACTAATCCTTGGCTAGCTTAATTTTACGCTGTCAATAGCAAGTGCCACATGATATAGTATGTAAAGTTGATGACTTATGACACATAGCCATCCTGATAATATTAATACATTTAGGTGTTGATCTTGAAAATTTATTATATGCAAGATCTAGCAGTGTTGGAAAAGTAAATTAGAATAATAGTGATGGAATATTTTTAGTTAATTTATTGGAACTTAATTTATGAACTGCCATTATTCTTCGTTGCCTCAAGGTTGGTATGCATCCACTTAAGCTGTTATTATGCAAATCTATTTAAATTGAAGTTAGAGCAATGATCCCATTGAAAAAGAAAGTTCAACTATTAGTTAGATACTTTTAGGGTGAATATGAAATACTTGTTTGCAATTTTCCTAACAATCAAGAGTATTTCCATTTAAAAGGTTATTTGATATGTCCATTTGCCTATTCTCCATTTTCCTTGTATGACACAACAAAGGAAACATGGATCTTGAGAAATTGTTGTGAGATATATCTAATAAAAATACATTTGCTAATATTTATGGTAGCCCACCTTTGAATTTATTAAATGCTAATACTATAACCAACACCACTTAGCAATACATCATACAAGTCTTCACTGATTAAGTTATTAGACACATCGAGGAACTCAGACTTTATAGCAAGCTTCCAAAACTTATCTTAATTGATGGATGAAATTACTAAGCTAGAGATGTCTAGATACATTATTGACCTTTGTGTATATATGCATGATGGAGAGTTGGGACCTAAAGATGAGTTGTCTAGGTTAAGAATTTGAAATTGGAATGGAGGAACCTAGTTGGGACCCAAATCAAGTGCATATCTTAATGTTATTCAAGAAAGTTCAAGTATCTAAAGTATTAATAGTGAAAAGCACATGTGACAAATTTTGATGCTTAAAAATGTATGTGCATTATGTGAAATCATGCAAAATTAATTATGGGTATAGTGTAATCTGCTAGCATCTTTAGTGATGCAATGGTATCCAATATTACTTTTAAAGCATTTTTCCCATTATATCTTGAATTTTGAAATTTATACCTTGTATTTATTATGTTAAATGGTTTATTACTCATACTATTATACATAAAATTACTTTAATTTCTTTCTATTTATGAACAAAATTACTAATTTTGGTTATAATAAAAGTGGCTAAATCACAAAATTTGTATGCGCACAGTGAATTGAGACTTATTTGCAAAGCAAAGAAAGATGAAACCTTCCATAAAATATTAAGTAACATTTGAACCAAAACTTCTGAACAAATTTTAATTTTTTGTAGTTCAAAATTTTTGCATTGAACATGTATTCTTGTTTTTCATTTTTTGCCAAATACTTGCTATCATTTTATTAGATCTTGTTAAAAATCTACACATATTAAAAAAATAAAAACAAATGATTAACATGGCTTAATATTTTGTAAACTTAAAACTAAATGATCCATCTTATTTTCACATATTTCTAGTTAAATCCACTTATGTAGATAATTTTTGTCAAAATATGGCAATATATATTTGTAATTTCATTAATTTTTGGGTAAATTATACTTGATACACATATGATTTCATTCTTTTTTACTTAACTCACATGTGATTTTAAGTATTAAAATTCCTTTATTTGTATTTATAATCATTAACATTTTACCTATCTAAAATACTTTTATTCCAAAATTCAAGTAAAGGAATGCAAAATATCACTTCAATAAGGGAAGTGCAAAATTCTTTCAATAAAGGGCATGGTAGTTTTTCTGATTTTGAAATTGGGTTTCAAAATAGAAATGGCAAAATTGGGAACAAAGTGTAGAATTACTTTAACAAAGGATGTTAGGATTTTTTTAAGTAATTGAATCAAGTTTCAAATTAGGTTTAATTTTCTAAGAATAAGAGACAAATGAAACACATGCTTTGCAAATGAAATTGCTATAAATTTTGGACAAAAAAATTTAAATGACCAATGTATTAATGGTGGAAAGTATTAAGAAAAGTATCCACTCTCCAAATACACCTACTTCAATCAATTAAATTAATTAGAATGTTGTAATAAAACACAAATATTTAATGTGAAAAAATTCCAAACACTAGGAGAAAAAATGACAAATGAGAAGAGCTATACTATGATAGAAAGATTACAAGATAATGCATCAAAGTTCCTAACTATAACCCTATAACTTTCTAACCAATATCATTATATCTTCCATAATGCATCAAAGTTCCTAACTATAAATTAATAATAGTGTTGCAATAAAACACAAATATTTAACATGGAAAAATCACAAAGGCTAGGAAAAAAATCACAAATGAAAATGATATACTATGGTAGAAAGATTATACAATTATATATGTGAAGATTTTCAACTATGACCCTACAAATTCATAGTGACTATCCCTACATCTCTCATAAATATATATTAAAGTTCCCATATAATCATCACAAGCACTTACATCACATCTCTCTAATAACTTAAATCTCTAAATAACATAAATATTTATAACCCAAAAATACCTACTTGGCAAGGAGTACCTATCCTATTCTAACACAAAAAATCTAATTTGAATAAGAAGATAACTCACAATAGGAAACAATCACTTATTAATAATTGAATTTGGGTCAAACTTAACAATCTCCACTTTTACATAAATTTCATCATCTTCATGTTTCATCTATTGCTAAAACGGAACAATCATGGGATGCTAATCACAAGAGTTCTCTATTATTGTAATTTCATCAAACTACAATAACCATCTTCCTATTAAGCATCTCTATCTCAATCAAGTGTAATGAGCTTCACTGAAGACTATCCACAATCTTCTCATTTGCAAACATCTCACATTATAAGCAAGAATACCAAATCTTATGAACACTTTCATGAACTGACATAAACTTTTCACATTTTCATGTTCATTAACTACAACTCTCTCCCTCTTGCTTGAGCCAAATCATCTATATTTATTGCATCAGTTAACCATCCTTTTTAAACTCACACATGATCAAATTTGCTTTGCTTCTTACACGTATCACCATTCATTCTTAATTTATCATCATCATTATGATTATTAGCTTGCTCTTAGAGCCAAACCAACATCACTATTCATCTTTAATTCTCACATGCAATTGAACAAGCTACATCCACATCATCATCTTCACTTTCACTATTACTATAAGCTTCATCCATTATCTTCATCTCACACATGGAATTCTTGCTCTTTAGATTATTACTCTCTTCCACTAGTCCAAATTTGCTTTAATACTAGTTGTTGGAAAAATATCCTCTCTTTAAATATACAAAAATCAATTAATTACATTAATTAGATTATTGTATTAAAACACAAATATTTAACAAGAAAAAATCCCAAAATCCAAGAAAACAAACGTGTTGGAATAGATATACTATAATAAGAAGATAACATAATAATGTGTGTGAATATTACCATTACCTCACAACTTTTTAACTATTGTCCTTGTATCTTTCATAAACTCCTATGAGCTGAGGGTTCTTATATACTCTAAAGGTACTCACATTATATGTCCTTCATATTTTAAATCCTTAGTTAATACAATTACTTATAATTCAAAAATACTTGTTTAGTAAGGAATATCAATCTTATTCTAACACAAAAATCTAAATTGGATATGAAGATAACTCACAATAAGAAATAATCAATAATTAATGATAATTTTAGTTTAAGTCAAACTTGATAGAAAGTACATGTAAGAAAATTTTAAGGCTTAAAACCAAATATGGATTAAGTTAAAGAAAGGATGAAATCACATATATAAATAAAGTAGAATTTATCCTCAAATTTAAATTTACTCCATGAAATTAAATTTGAGCTCGATATATATTATGAAGAAAACTCTCAAGCCTTTGCTAAATATAAGTTCATTAAGTTTTAAGGTTTCATCACAACCCAAACTTGCAAGTCCTTTACTGAATTTTCCAAGTATTCTATATTACTGGGCCTCATTTCCTGTGGAAAATTTTGTGAAAGCTACTTGAAACTTGTCGGTTTAATATATACCACAGAAATGAATAAATATATTTTAACAAAAAAAAATCCCAAATGAAGAGGACAACCCGTTTCATATGTTTTTCATACTTACTGGTTTGTTTGGAATTTGATTTTTTATAAAACTAGTCTTAGAATCCCTTTTGTTTGACGGAAAAATGTTTTTTAAATTATTCTTCTAATTTCTTAAGGTGAAATTTTCCGTAATTTCCTTTTTTTAATGAAATATTCTTTTGAAGAATTTTCAAAACATTGAAATAAAGGATTTCCAATAAGGACAAACAGACTTTGAAGGATTTCGTTGCAATAAAAACTCATAAAAGTCGTTCTAGAGTTTTCAAAGTCCTTTAAACATACCCAACGAGTGTGGAAATTTTTTTGGAAATTTCATGGCAATTGTCACAAGCTAGTAATTGTGACAGTTCGATAGGCAAATATACTTGGATTGAGATGAGACTAGGTGGAAAATCTAACATGTTATGAGAGTCCTGTGACTGAAATTTGGAATCAATCCGGCTTGCATACTATTTTTTTCAAATTTCCCAAATTTAGGAGTATTTTAATCATTTCGGAAGGTTCAAGAATCCGGAGGGGTTTGAAAAGCCCATATTTGTAATCTTCGCATTTTTATCTTTGCGTCAGTTGATTTTTGTGTGAAACAAACACCCAGCGCATGGCAAAAAGGGCTTATGATGACTCAAAAAAAGTATGTCATCTTCCAGTAGGAGGCCTTTTGTTCAAAATACTCTTTAAGGAGGTGGAGTGCTCCAAGGGCTTATAGAGCGCTTGGACACTGAGTTAGGGATGGAGTGTGTTGACTTATGACCATCCCCCTGCATACTTAAAGCTATGGAATAAGGCATAAACTAAGTGAAAGGAGTGTTCCTCTCCCTATTCAATCGTCCTTTTTGGTCCCTAGTGTATGGAGGCTTCTTGTGTAGAAGGATCTACAGTCTGGTATGCGTGGGTGCTTCAGTGATATACAATATTGGCTTGCGACTTGTGAGTCCTGCCATCTCGACTAGGCATGCCAAATGAGGGTTTTAGAGTGGAAGGTTGGCATGTTGGTCAAGAGTGGCAAGCATGCACCACATGCTTTCAATTAGAGAGCTACCGACCCATGACACAATCACAACTTCTAAATTCTTCTCATAAATTTCCAAGCTCTCTGCCTTACTTGTGAGAAAATTTCAAGTATATGAGAACCCATTTTCCATATCCTCACTTAATCTAAAATTGCAGTGTCATTCTTGCAAGTTTTAATTTCTACTTGTGCGGATGTTTAGTGACACTGTCATATGATAAAATGTGTTTATATTTGGATTAGACGAAGGTTTGTTTGACCTTCTAACAATGAGGATAAGATCCATAAAGAGCTCTACACACTTTTAATAGAAGCACAAAACTAGTTAAACTTTTTTATTTTTAGAGAATTACTCTTTTTTTTTCTTTTTTTTTTTTAGTGCACGGGTAGTGTTCGGTGTAGTTTGCGATCATCGCAACTAATTTGCTTTACTTCCTTGAAACTGTCAAAGGCAACTTATTCATACTTGACATAAGAGATAACCACAAAAAAAAGAAAAGAAAAAAACACATCAACGGTGGTTATATTTTATTCTTATTAATTTTAAAAATTTGTAAATTAAGCCTCTTATATAAAATTTATGATTAATCCTCATATTTCATTTAATAATTTGTTTTAGTAAATTATCTAAATTTTTTAAATAATTTAAATAATAATTATAATATTATTATATGTTAATTTATCATATCATTTTTATGTATATAATTTTTATATTATATAATAAATGGAAGTTAAATTGAAAATATAAAATTCTAATTAAATACTTTAAAGTGGGTTTCAAAATTATTTAAAAATGATGTAACAAAAATAATATTGTAATTTTTATTTAAAAATTAATGAAAAAGGAACAAATTAATAAAATTGATAAATAAATAAATAACCATCGTTAATCGAAATACTTTTTATGATTTTAAGGATTTAATTTGTAAGTCTCAAAAATTGACGAGAATAAAATATAACTATCCTAAAGGGAATATTTTACTTTTTCTGAATTAGAAAACAGTTGCCCCGAAGCGTGCAACATCTCTGGTTTTTTTTGTCTTTCAGCCTCTGTCATCTAAAGGGACGACTGAAGTTCGTTAACATATGTTTTTATGTTTTTAGAAATTATTTTTAAAATTTATTTTTGCATTGGATAAAAGTAAAAAAAATAAATTTTATCTATAAATAAAATAAAAAATATTTTATTTAATTATAAGATTAACATAAAAAAGTTATCAGGAAAACACTTAAAAATTATTTCTATTTTTTATTCTTAAATTACATATTTAGAGTTATAATTTTAAAAAATAAATTGTAATTATAGCCATCAAACAGTACAGAAACCTAAAAGCAGAAAAAAATTACTTTTAAAAGTGGCAAATAAATAAACTCTTATTTTCTTCTTATTTGCATTTTTTTTAACAAAAACCTTTGGACTCTAAAGAAAAAGTAGCAATCATTGCAACCCAAACTTGCAAGTCTTTGCTGAATTTTCCAAGTATTTTAAATTACTCAGCCTCATTGCTTGTGGAAAACTTTGTGAAAACTACATGACATTTGTCGGTTTAATATAAACCACAGAAATTAAGAAATATCTTTTAACAAAAAAAAAATCCAAATGAGGGTTCTTTTATATCCCAATATGTACTTAGATTATATATTTCTTTAAGTTTAAATTTTTTATTAATACAAATATTTATGATAAAAAACATCGGTTTAGTAAAAAGAGTGTCAATTCATGCTAACACAAAAATTTAAATTAAATATGCAGGTAATACATAATAGAAAAAATCAGTATTCAATAATAATTTGAATTTGATTCCAATTCAACAGAAAGTACATTAAGTTAAAAGAAAAAGGGTGGAATCATATATATATTTATATATAATAAAAGTAGAATTTATTCTTAGTTTTACTCCTAGAAATTTGGGCTGGATATTTATTATGAAGAAAACTCTCAAATCTTTGCTGAATATAAATTAATTAATTTCTAAGGTTCCATCGCAACCCAAACTTGCAGGTCTTTGCTGAATTTTCCAAGTATTCTAAATTACTGGGCCTCATTTCTTGTGGAAAATTTTGTGAAAACTACTTGAAACTTGTCGGTTTAATATATACCACAGAAATGAAGAAATAACTTTTAACAAAAAAAATTCCAAATGAGAGAGGACAACCCGTTTCATACGCTTTTCATACTTACTGGTTCGTTTGGAATTTGATTTTATATAAAACTAGTCATAGAATCCCGTTGTTTGACGGAAAAATGTTTTTTTAATTATTTTTTTAGTTTTTAAGGTGAAACTTTCCGTAATTTCTTTTTTTTTTAATAAAAGTCTCTTTTGAAGATTTTTCAAAACATTTAAATAAAGGATTTCCAATAAGAAAAACCGACTTCGAAGGATTTCGTTGCAATAAAAACTCTTAAAAGTCGTTCTAGAGTTCTCAAAGTCCTTTAAACATACCCAACGAGTGTGGAAATTTTTGTGGAAATTACATGGCAATCACAACCTCTAAATTCTTCTCATAAATTGTCAGGCTCTCTACCTTACTTGTGAGAAAATTTCAAGTATATGAGAACCCATTTTCCATATCCTCACTTAATCTACAATTCCAGTGTCGTTCTTGCAAGTTTTAATTTCTACTTGTGCGGATGTTTAGTGACACTGTCATACGATAAAATGTGTTTATATTTGGATTAGACGCAGGTTTGTTTCATATCCCCACGTAATCTACACTTCCAGAATCATTTTTGTAAGTTTTAATTTCTACTTGTGTGATGTTTAGTGACATTTTAATATTAGATGCAGGTTTGTTTCACCTCTAACAACGAGGATAAGATCCATAATGAGCTCTACTCAATTTTAATAGAAGTACAAAACTTGTTAATCTTTTTTTTTTTTAAAGAATTACTCTTTTTTTTTCTTTATTTGGTTTTGTGTACGGGTAGCGTTCGTTGTAGTTTGCGATCATCGAAACTAATTTGCTTTACTTCCTTGAAACAGTCAAAGGCAACTTATTCATAGTTGACATTAGAGATAACCCAAAAAAAAAAAAACACATCAACGGTGGTTATATTTTATTCTTATTAATTTTGAAAATTTGTAAATTAAACCTCTTACTGATATAAAATTTATGATTAATCCTCATATTTTATTTAATAATTTGCTTTAGTAAATTATCTAATTTTTTTAAAAAATTTAAATAATAATTATAATATTATTATATGTTAATTTGTCATATCTTTTTTATTTGTATAGTTTTTATATTATATAACCAATGGAAGTTAAATTAAAAATATAAAATTTTAATTAAATACTTTAAAATGGGTTTCAAAATTATTTAAAAATTAATGAAAAATGAACAAAGTAATAAAAATGAAAAATAAAAAAATGACCGTCGTTAATCGAAATATTTTTTATATTTTTAAGGATTTAATTTGTAAGTCTAAAAAATTGATGAGAATAAAATATAACCATCCTAGAGTGAAAGGGAATATTTTACTTTTTTCTGAATTAAAAAACAGTTGTCCCGAAGCATGTAACATCTCTGGTCTTTTTGTCTTTCAGCCTCCCTTATCTAAGGAGACGACTGAAGTTCGTTAACATATGTTTTTATGTTTTTAGAAATTATTTTTAAAATTTATTTTCGCATTGTAGAAAAATAAGAAACTAAAATTTATGTATAAAAAATTAAATTTTTTTTATTTAATTATAAAATTAACATAAAAAAGTTATAAGGAAAACACTTAAAATTTATTTCTTTTTTTATTTTTAAATTACATATTTAAAGTTATAGCATTTAAAAATAAATTATAAATATAGTCATCAAAACATTAAAAAAACCTAAAAACCGAAAATTTATTTTTAAAAGTGGCAAATAAATAGACTCTTATTTTCTTCTTATTTGCATTTTTTTTTAAAAAAAAGACCTTTGGACTCTAAAGAAAAAGTAGCAATCATAGCAACCCAAACTTGCAAGTCTTTGCTGAATTTTCCAAGTATTCTAAATTACTGTCTCATTGCTTGTGGAAAACTTTATGAAAACTACATGACATTTGTCGGTTTAATATATACCACAGAAATTAAGAAATATCTTTTAACAAAAAAAATCCAAATGAGAAAGGACAACTTGTTTCATAGGCTTCACACACTTAATGGTTTGTTTGGAATTTGTTTTTATATAATTGAAGAATAAAATCATCTTATAAAGCTACTCTTAGAATCCCTTCGTTTGGCGGAAAAATATTTTTTAAATTATTTTACTAATTTTTTTAGTGCAATTTTCCGAAACTTCTTTTCTTTTTTGTATAAAATATTCTTTTGAAAAATTTTCAAAAACATTTAAACAAGGAATTTCCAATAAGAACACACTAGTTTTTAAGGATTTCTGTTGTAACAAAAACTCTCAGAAGTCATTCTACAGTTCTCAATCTTCTTTAAACTTGCCACACGTGTGTGGAAATTTTTGTGGAAACTACGCCGCAATCGCATCTTCTAAAGTCTTCTCATAAATTTACAGGCCCTCTGCCCTACTTGTGACAAAATTCCAAGTGCATGAGAACCCATTTTTTCATATCTTCGCGTAATCTACATTTCCAGAGTCATTTTTCTAAGTTTTGATTTCTACTTGTGTGGATGTTTAATGACATTGTCATATGATAACACGTGTCTATATTCGGATTTGATGCAGGTTTGTTTCACCTTCTAACAATGAGGATGAGATCCATAATGAGTTGTACACACTTTTAAGTACAACACCGGTTAAACATTTTTCTTTCTATGAGAATTACTCTTTTTTGTTTTGGTTTTGTGTTCGGGCAGTGTTTGGTGTAGTTTGTGATCATCGAAACTAATTTGCTGTACTTCCTTGGAAGAGTCAAAGGCAACTTATTGATACTTGTTAACCCAAAGGAAAAAAATAAAAATAAAAAAGTGCAAAATAATCTAATCAATGGTGGTTATATTTTATTCTTACTAGTTTTGAAAATTCGTAAATCATACTCTTTACTTATATAAAAATTACAATTAATCCTTGTAATTTACTTTTTATTTCTTTTAATAAATTATGTAACTTTTTTAAAAAATTATATAATAATCATAATATTATCATATGTTAGTTTATTAATTCATTTTTTCATGCATAATTTTCATATTATATAATTAATAGAAATTAAATTAAATATATAAAATTTTAATTAAATGCTTCAAAATGAGCTTAAAATTATTTGTAAAAATGTTGTAATAAAAAATGAATAATGAAATTATAATTTTTTTTAAAAGTTGATGAAAAAATTAAATTAAGAAAATGGACAAATAAGTAAGCGATAATCGTTAATTGCAAGCTTTTCTTTTATAATTTAAGGAATCGATATGGAAGTTTGAAAAATTAATGGGGATAAAATGTAATCACTCTAAAGTTAAATGAAGCATTTGACTTTTTCTCAATTAAAAAACAGGTTGCGCCAAACTACCAGCCTTTCATTTCATAAGAAATGCGTTGGCATGTAACATCTCCGTTCTTATTGTCTTTCTGAACTAAGGAGACGACCTAAATTTGTTTGCATATGATTGTATGTTTTAGAAATTATTTTTAATATCTATTTTATGGATTTATAAAAATAAATAATTAAAAGTTGTCAATAGAGAAATAGGATAATATGTTATTTATTTATAAAATTGATATTAAGAATAAAAAATTCAAATGAAAGCAAGTGAAAGTTGTTTTTATTTTTTATTTTTAAATTGCACATTTAAATTTATAACATTTAGAAATAATTTGTAAAATAGTAAGCAAACAGCAAAAACCTGAAAACAGGAAAAATTATTTTTTAAAAGTGGCAAATAGATCCCGTTTTATTAAAAAGATAAAACAGGCTTTTGCTTCTCCTTATTATATTATATTTTCCAGCCTTTTACTTCTGTTTCTGTTGGGCTAATTTTGTTGCTGTAATAACGAGCCATTTTTTGGGTTTCTATTTTTCAATCGGACTGCGCATGCTGCCCAAAAAGTTGGACCAACCTTTTGCTGTAATAACGAGCCATTTTTTGGTGCTTGCTACGGTAGCCGGGAGGTTTCAAATTCGGGGTGACGTGATACAATATAAGCCATTGGATGAGATTACTAAGAATTTTGGTAATCTCATCCAATGGTCCAAAATGCACCACATCACCCCGGGTTTGAAACCCCCAGGGTACCGTAGAATTGCCCTTTTTGTCAAAGCACAATGGACGCAGGCTCTATTCCTCCCCCTTTGTCTGAACCATTAAACAGAACACCTTCTTTCTTCTCATTCTCTTTTTTTCCTTTTCAATTTTCTTCATTACTTCACTATATTATATATATTATATATTCTTTTTATTTATAATTATAATACTAATATCATTTATTGATATAAATATAACATGATTATTTTATTTTTATTATAAAATGGATCCAGGCTCCATCCTCCGTTTTTTTTTTTTTTTTGCCATTTTTCTGTCTGAACCATTAAAGCCAACACCTTGTTTCTTCTCAATCTCTTTTATTTTGTATTTTCTTTAATACTTCCTTGTATTGTATATATATTATATCCCTTATTTATTGCATATTTTTGTAAATATTTTTAATATCAATTTTTTATTGCTATATTTTAAATTAAATATAAATCAATTATAAATTTATCAAAGCTTTTCAATTTATGCATTATCTCGTTTTCTTTTTATTTTATTATATGCTTTTATTTTTATTCATCCTTATTATTTATTGCATTATCAATATTATTGAGTAATATAGATATAATATAATATATTTTATTTTTAATATAAAATTTTTTTAACATAGGATTTGGTTTTAATTGAATTATTTAGGTATATATTCTGTTTTTTTTACTTTTATAATACTTTATAACTTACTAATTATTTCTCTTATTTTTATTTGGCCTTTAGGACATATTTTTCTTCTTCTTTTTCTTTTCTTTTTTCATGTCTACTTCCATTAGTTATAATTTAGGCACTAATTTCACTAACAAATATTCATATAATATGATATATTTCATTTTTGTTATAAGATTATTTTCAATAAGTTAAAGATCTAATTTAATTAAATTATGTATTCTATTTTAATTCTTCTATATCACTTTACGCCTCAATCTGTTTTATTGTTATTTTCTTCATTGCAGTTTTTTATTTTACAACTTAAATGATAGTGCCATTAAATATTATAGATATAATATGATGATTTGATTTTATTATTAAAATATTTTAAATATGTTAGAAATTTATTATGGAAAGGGTTGATTGAAATAATTAAATACATCTTCTTTTATCTAATAAAATATTTGAAACTTAGAATCAAATTTTTTATTTCAATTTTGTCAATGGGTTATTGATTTTAATGTTTGGGTACTATATTTTAAATCAAACCACTTTTTCATTAAGTCAGTTCAAGTCGAGTTGCTTTAAAATCAATTATAGTTCCAAGTTGACTTTTACTGGATGATCACAAGCAGATTTTGTAATTTATTATACTTTATTATTATTATTATCGTAGTAGTAGTTGTTGTTTATTTATCTATTTATTATTAATTTTATATTATCAGTTAATTAAAATTAATTATTATTATTTAAAAATTTAATATTATTGTTACTATTAATGGATATAACTAAAATAATAATAAAATAAATCAAAGCACAATATTTTTTTAGCATGAAAAACTTCCAATTAGAAAAGTAATTAAAAATTATGGGACCTATACTATAAAAATTAATATTAATCAAAATGGATATATATATTGTTAACTAAATACATAATACATATATGAATATATCACTATCACTATTTTGATTGTACAAATAATAATTTATTACTCTAGCTAATATATATATATTTATTTATGATAATTATTTCATTGATATTTAATTATAATAATTGCTCAATGTAATACCAATAGGTACTTACATTATGTATCTCTTTAATATCAAATTTTTATTAATGTAAATATTTATAAAAAAAAATAAGTATTTAGTAAAAAATATCAATTTCATGCTAAAATAAAAATTTAAATTGAATATGAAAATTACTCATAAAAAGAAATAATCAGTAATTTGCTCTACTTCTTTGGCAGAGTCAAAGGGAACTTATTCATACTTGATATAAGAGATAACCCAAAAAAAGAAAAGAGTAAAATAATCTAATCAACGGTGGTTATATTTTATTCCTATTAATATTAAAAATTTGTAAATCAAACCGCTCACTTATATCAAATTTACAATTAACCCTCATAATTTACTTAATTATTTGTTTTAGTAAATCATGTAATTTTTTAAAAATTAAATAATAATCATAATATTATTATATATTGATTTATTATATTATTTTTGTGCATAATTTTCATATTATATAATTAATAGAAATTAAATTAGAAGTATAAAATTTTAATCAAATACTTCAAAATCAGTTTCAAAATTATTTGTAAAACGTGAAGTAATAAAAATAAATAATAATATTATTATAATTTTTGTATAAAAATTTAATAAAATGAATAAATTATTAAAATGGATAAATAAGTAAATGATGACCATTAATTGCAAATTATTTTAAAATTTTTAAGAATTTAATTTATAAGTTTTGAAAATTAATGGGAATAAAATATAATGAGCCTAAAGTTGTGAGGAATATTTTACATTTTTCTCAATTTAAAAACAGTTGCTTCAAACTACCACCCTTTTATTAGATCAGAAATAAGTAAGCATGTCACATCTCTGTTCTTTTTGTCTTTCGGCCTCTCTTGTCTAAAGAGGCGACTTAAGTTTTTTGCATATGTTTTTTCTTAGAAATTATTTTTAAAATTTATTTTTAGATTTAAGGAAAATAAAGAATTAAAGTGGTCAGTGAAGAAAATAATAAAATATTTTATTTGATTACAAAACTGATATCAAGAATAAACAAATTATTATAAAAAAATATATTATAACATTTAAAAATAAACTAGTGGAGTGCTCGTGCCTGGCACAGAAAAAATAATATAACTACTTGATTAAAATTATTTTAAAAATACATAATTTGATATAATATGAAAATTTAATAAAAAATTATTATTAACATCATTCGTATAAGAAATTTGATGGAAATGTATTAAAATAAATATAAAATTATTTTTTATAATCACATCCAAAATAAGGAAAACTCAAAAGATTTCATAATAATATTGTCAAATGATTTTGAAAATAAAACTAAAGTAAATGCACCCATGTTTATTTTTCCTTAAGCAAAAATAAGATAATGTTAAGTGTATTATAATTTATAATATAAAATACTTATCAAGTTTATAATGTAAAAATTATTATATACTTACTACAATAATAAATTTTCCAACACCTCCCATAACATTGTATTTTTCATTTTTTTTTATTGACCATTATTATTATATATAAGTATTGTCATTAAAATTATAACTTTACCAGTTTATCTAAAAGAATCTTTAAAACCTATTAATATCAATTATATATCCTATCACATTATTTTCTTATTCTCAATTATATATCTATAGTATTAATGTATTGTTTATTAAGATCAAAAGAAGAAATTATCTTAATATATGTGTAAATAATATTAAAAAAATATTAATATGAATTGTAATTTAATATTACATTGAATTCTATACCAAAAATTGAATTATTGCATTTTAGAATTTTATGTAAGTTAATAATTTGAAAATTATTATATACTTACAACTATAATAAAATTTTGAAAACTTCCTTAAACATCATGTTTTTTCATTATTTTTGTTAGTTGACTGATATAATCACATATCAATATTGTCATTGAAATTATGACTTTATCAATTCAAATAAAAAATCTTTAAAGCTACTAATATCAATTTCATATATGCTATCACATTATTTTTTATTACTAATTTATATATTTATGGAATTACTTGAATTAAAATATATATTTTAAAATTTTAAAATTTTAATTTTATATTTCATTCAACTATATTAGTTAGAAAATTAATTTCACCAAAACTTGACATATTTTGTTTTAGGATTTTATTAAAATAGATAATCAATAATAAATACATTAATTATTTAAGTAACTCATTTAAGACTGTTACTGAATATTTATTAATTTAAAATCGGGGCTAAAGTTATTATAAATTAAATGTAATTTTAAAATTTTGAATTTTAGTATAAATCTTACCTAATTCTATTAATTATGATGAATTAATTATATCATAAGCTTAAATGAATACATTTTAATTCAGACATAAAATATTTGATAAAGGTTTTGATTATGAAATATATTTATAAATATTTAATCTAATTACAAATATTAATATAGTTATAAAAATCATTCATGATACTAAATATTTTATGAGATTATGAAATATATTTTTTAAGGTATGTAAATAATAGGAAATATATATTTTTATAATTAATTATCATAATTGATTAATATTATATTGAATTATTATACTAAAGATTTTTATAAAAAGTAAAAGTAATTTGGTCTAGAATATACTAAAGATTATTATGCTTTTTTTTTTGAGGAGGATATTGAAAAATAACATAGTCAAGGATGAGAGAAAAAAAATTAGCATACATTGTCATAAAAAGTGTATTTATTTAATAAAAACTTATCAATATTAAAAATAAAAGTCAATAGCATAAATAAAGATAAAAGCCAATCGATCAATAATCAATAATTTGGCTAATAAAATTTATTGCAAATAAGAAAAAAATTGATTTTTTTTTATTTTTTGAATGAAAGTAATTGAATGTTGTAATTAATTACCATATTTACGAATTATATTTTAATTAATTTTTATTATCATTATACATTTGATTGTAATATTAAATGTTCATAACCTAAATGTGGAAAATAATTTTAAAAACTGTTTTAAAAAAATAAAAAATATTATAATGATTATAAAATCCTTTCATGATGTCAAATATTAGTGAAACCTTTAATTGAATAAGAAATATTTTTTAAAGGTAAATGAATAATTAATTTTTTTAATTTTATTCTTTTATGTGATTTGATTGTTTATTAATTAGCAAAAAAGAAAATAATGAATATTATAATAGAGAAAATTTTTAATAGGTATTTATCGATTTAACAGTAGATAAAGCAATAAAATTATAATCATGCTACTTAATCAACTTAATTAAACTTTGAAAATTACAAACTAATGTATCAGTATGTTAATAATAAGAGTCAAACAAATAAAATAGATAAATTAATATATATATATATATATATATATATATATATATATATATATATATATATATATATATATATAAATTCATAGCACCTATTGCTAAGAAATAAATTATTTCAATAATTTTAAAAGTTACACAAATTAATATAAAAATTTTTATAGGTAAAATTAAAAAGTATTCATGAAATTAATGTATAATAAGCAATATTTGAATAAAACATATTAGAATCAACTGATTATTACCATACGCATTTAAATTATGTGTTTCCAATATACATTTGTTATTGAAATAGCTATCACTTGTAAATTAATGTGTAATTCAACTTTTTATTTTCAATTTATATAATATTAATTATAATAATTGATTATAAAAATTAATTGCACTTTCAGGGAAGAGAATAATGATTTTATATTTGCTTATTGTCAATAATCAAAAGGCACTTTCTACTGATGGAAATATAAAAAACTATCAAATTAATATAATTTAAATTAAATTTGTAAAAATAAATTTTAAAAATTTGATAATTATAATATTAAATTTAATTAATACTTATAATGAATTATATAGAAGTGTTAAATCATTAAATGAAAATATAAAAATGGTATAAAAGTTTTAATACTTTTAGCTATATATGAAGAATGATATTTCCTTCACATTTGTATTTCTGAAATTCCTAAATTTACGATTAATTTAATAAAACAATTATCATTATATATTTTATTATCATTGTATATCTTTCAAAAAATGATCATGATAGAATGGTGTTTAATTAAAATTAAATATTATGAAAATTTTTCAAAAAAAAAAATATATTTTATATTGTTACTTTTGATGGTAAGTGAGAAAATAAATAATTTGCGATGAGCGAAATTAGATGATGATAATTTACTCTAAATTATCAATCCAAATATCAACCTTTTTACTAGTCCTTTCTCTGACTGCTTCAATTTACAGTTTATTTTATGAAACTAATTTTTCAATAATATATAAAAACCTAATATGTTAGTCAACATAGTTCGATCATAAATAAAAAAATAATTAATATTAATAATTGATAATCAAAATATAATAAAATTTTAATTAAATACTTACATCCTGACTCTCATTAATTACTTTGTCATAAGAAATGGAGTGAAATTCATGTAGATTAATTTATCCATCTTCATATTCTTACAATTATGTTTCAATATAAAACCTGCAAAGAACTCATTTCAACGGCAACAATAATTTTTTTTTAACTGAAACCTTTGATATCATATAAACAATTCTTTCATGGAGATATTTCTCTAATTTATCATCGTAAACCTTGAAAATAGAAGAATGAATCTCACTTCCTTGCAAAGAAAAAGACAAAAACAAAACATCCTATAAGAGAAAACCAAGAATGATAATTAATTAATTTTTTAAGATGGATGAATCTATCCGTTGAGAAAACCAAGAACGAGAATAGCATGATGTTAAAGAAAAAAATGTTCATTAATATTTATAGCAAGAATGATAATTAAGGATGCATTAAATAAATTTTAAAAAATTTCAAAATTAAATCATTAATTTAATTATTTCAAATTAATTATATTGGTTTAATTTTTGTTATAAACTAAATCATGAATGGAATTATTCTCTCAATCATTGTTACAGCGCATTTGACCAAATAAATTTTCCTAATTATATTGTTCGAAAAATTTTCAGATTATGTTCTAAATAAAATGAAAAAGAAATTTGCATTATACATTGCATCGCCAATTATTTCAAATAATTTTTTTGGATTAATTATCATTTTATTTATAATTATAATGTTTTAAAAGAAATTAAAACAATGATCTTTATAATATGATATAAAAATATTTTATTTAATTTAAAAGAAGCTATTAATTTAATTTCTTTAATTATAATTGTAATATTCAAAAAATTAAACTAATGTTTGCAACAATATGATGAAATATTATTTATTTAATTAAAAATATTATACAATAAGAATTTAATTAAAAGATATTTTATTGGATTTTCTAGTTAATCATGATTTAATGTGAATAAAATGTATTAATTGATGATTAAAATTTTATTAATGTCCCAAATTGTCATGATTTAATATTAAGATTTTAAATTAATAGAAAAATCTCAAATCTTTGAACTTGTCAAAATATTATATTATATTAATATTAATATTTAATATTTAATTATATTAATTGTCCTATGTTTTGCCACCTGGCATCTTCTTATCCTTTCTTTGCTAATAAACTATTGTAATAAACTGGCATGTATCACTTATGGATGTTACTTTTATATACTAGAAATATAGATTATAAAAAAAGTTACCCGACAATAAAAACCTAAAAGCAGAAAAAATATTTTTAAAAGTGGTAAACAAATATACCCTTATTTTCTCCTTATATGCATTTTTTTTTTTTGAAAAAAGGAAGTCTTCATATGGCGGTCTGGACTGCAAGCTGTTTCCAGCGGAAAAGTACTAATCATAGCGTTATTTCATGGAGGCTTTTCTTTCAACACTGCTGTTGATAAGATGTCATTCTTTTGTCTTCTCTACTGTCAGCCAATCTGATGCGTTGCATAGATTACAAGTTAAAATTTGAAAATTGAAATTAAAATGTATAATATAATTTATAATAAAATTTAGGCAATTGATATAAATGTCGTGCTATAATTTCATTATGTTAAAACAGTATTGTAAGTGGGTATATACTTGTAAGATAAAAAGCATTCACAAACGTACTTGCGCAAAAGCTTTAATGAAAGTCTGTACATGTAGAAAACATTGCCAGGACTTTGTGATGAGCATGTAACAATAGAAGAAGAAGAAATTTTGATATGATGAAATAAAATTGATGATACATCAAATAATGTTTCGTATTTGAATAACAATACAAAAAGAAAAAAAAAAGATGAACCACTTTATTTTACATAAGAAAAAGAAAATTGCTTCCTCAGCAATCTTATTTGCAGCCTTGAACTGGTTTTTTTGTTTCATTTGCTTCCTCTGTGTTTTTGCCTATATATATATAAAACGGAATAGATCTCCATAATGACACTTAAGCTACATAATTGTCTATATACTTAACTAACAGAATAATACACATATTAGCACTTCATTCATGTAAAATCCTTATTAATTATTCAAGACTACAATTTACACATACGGCATATGATCGAATGTTGAAGAGTCTATATACAAAGGATGTATAGATGAAATGGATTCCACTACCCCAATATTCTCTAAGGATGTTGAACTTTAAAGCCACAAGAACATGGATTCTGTCTTCAACATGATGAAGCAATTGGAAATAGGCATGACTAAATCTCCGGTTGAAGAAAATAGCACCACAGACTGCCCAGAAGCCCACTGCAAATCCAATTCCCATCCCAGGATAGAACCATGAATCTATCATTCCAGACTCCTCATGCTCTTTTTCAATTTATTCTTCTTCTATTGCGCAGTTCCTAGCAAGTGGAGCTCCGCGGAGTAGAGGATTACCATTATAGCTCCAAGACTAGGATTAAAAAAAATGGTCTGCGACCGCAATATTGCCCCCAATATTGCATTTTTGGAGCAGACTGCATCCGTGATTTTCTGTAATTTTAGATCGTTACGGCCACATTTTTCTGCATTTGTTCGTATCACGACGCGACCGCAACCGCAATTTAAATCCCTGCTCCAAGAGTCAACTCTCAAGTTGAGTTCCCCATGGAATTTGTCCTGAAAAGTCATTGTAGGACAAGTTCAAATAACTTAAGAATGACAAATTGCAGATGCGCTGAGGAATTTCTCCTGTAAGTCAATTATTGGACAAATCAAGGGATTCAAGATTTTTCATGCGTCCTGTATCCTTTGGTATCTTCCCCATCAAATTATTGTGAGACAAGTTTAGTGACACCAATGCTGTAAGTCTGAATAATCCTGGAAGGACTAGCTCTGTCAAGTTGTTAGATGAAAGGTACTGTTCGCATAAACTGATGATTTTTCTGTACTCTAATTCGCAACCTTTCATATACAGCATGAGTTTGCATGGACACAATTTCGAAAGCATATATATCGTTGAAACATGAAAAATAACATAGAATTTCATTTCTATATCACCAATATTCATGGCCAGCAATATATACATAGACATTAAGGTATGGATCCTGGAGTTTATTATCAGCAAGATCCAGTAAAATCAAAGAAGAGAGTTGACATGACTGCAATGGGATATTGCCAGTTAATTGGTTAGAATTCGATCGATTTCAGAACTGTTATGTTATGTGCCCCCAAAATTGGAATATTTCCGGGAAAGTTGGTTTTAGCGAGAGATTAAAATTTAACATGAAGTCAATCTTTATAATAAAATGAAAATATGTTGTGTTATATTTAGCGTTTAGGGTTTTGCAATATTGATATTTGAATTATAAATAATATGAGTGAGTTTGAAGAAAGATGAAAAAAAAAATGCAATATATCAAATAATAAGGAAAGAAATAATGCGTAAGCTATAAAGTAAATAAAATATAAAAATGGAATATATACCAAATTAATTCTTTAACTTTTTTAAAAAAATTATAATGAAAAACATATATTCTGCTATATCTATTTATTCAATGTTGTTTGAATTGCAAATAATAGAAACGATAAGAAAAACAATAGTGTAGAAATAAAGAAATAGTTCATGTATAAACTCTTAATAAAAATCTCAATTGATGTATATTGAATTTTAAACATAGCATCCGAAACTTAATATGAATAAAATAATAATGATATTTAAATAAACTTAATTTTAATTTTTATATATTTTATAAAAACTGAAATATATGACTACTTAATTCAATTAATTTATATCTTCTCTATTAAATTTTTAACTTATTTAAAATATTTATATAATAAAAAATAATATACCGAAGGAGTATTTTCTATGAAATATAATTTGTTAAAGGGAGAAAATGAAGATGAAGAATACCACCCTCTCTGCATGAATAAAAGTATATACACTTTCTATATGAAAAAATTAATATAAAAATTATAATATTACGAGTAACATAATCCTAGGAAGATTACATTCTTCTTGCTTGTTGATCAAATTCTCTTTAAAATAATTAAAAAAATATTTGAGATAAACAATTTAGCTAACTGTATACGGTGCGTATGTTTTCCACACATCTAGAGTCACTCTTTGCTTAATCACCTTTTAAAATTTGACAAAAAGCTCTATAATATTTTATTTTAGTAATAAAGTTTTGTAAATGGGCTTGATTCAGATTCGGATCATAGTATTTATAATTATGCATGAAAAGTTTAATTTGAAATTCAATGATCCAATCTATGAACATTTCTACTTAAATGATCACTATTAAATGCCTATATGAGGAAAAAAAGGGTAAATTTAGAACTTATAATATAAAATAAAGGAGTCATATATTACTTGTATATTTTTATAAAAAAATGATACTCAGTGGTATGTAGTGAAAGAATATAATTTTTCTCTTAAAAATAGAAAATCTTATTTTTATCACATTTTATATCTAATATTAAATAAGTAGAATTTTTTATCATCTTAATATTTTAAAATTATATTCCAACAAAAAATATTTTTAAAGTTTCTAACCACTATTGTGAAAAACAAATGTGTAAACAAAGTCTTTAACCACAAAAAAAAATCTAAAATTGCCTTGATTGATAGCAGTAACTCTAAAAAAAATCGTGATAACTTCAAAATATAAAAGTATTTTATCTTATTAAAGACAACCAAGCTAATCTGGTACAAGATCAGATGCAAAATTAATTGTTGTCAACCAATTAATCACTGAAATTAATTGTTCACACAGATGCTTATAAATAAAATCAACTTTTTGATAAATTAACTGATAATTTTTTTAAATATACTATATCTCCTTGAATAAAACATCATTTTCAACTTACTCCTTCAACTTTAAAATCCATCACTTAGAGGGTTTGTTTGACATATAATTCTTTTTAGAATTGATTTTTTTCATTTCAAAATAAATGATTTTAATTCATTTACAAATAAATTCTATTATTTGTTAACTTTGTTAAAAATAACGATTTCAATTCATTTGCAAATGAATTATTTTGTTTAAAATACATTGAAAAATGTATTAAACTTAATTAAAAATAGATTTTAATAGTATTATAGTAAACAAAATGTTAGAAAGATGGTAAATCTTTTATATAACATGTGTTTTTGGGTCAAATGAAATGAAATCTAGTAAAATCCATGTTAAATTGCATAGATTTCATAATGATACAAATATAATTAAAATGAAAATTGTAAATGGAATGAATTATTTTACCTAAAGTCAAAAACCATTTTAAAAAAAATTATTTAGAAATGAAATGAATCTTATTTTTTATTACATCAAACAAAGGAATAAAGTTTTAACTTTAAGGAAACCGCTAATCAATTGTAACTTTCAGGAGATCTTTTTTTACTGTTTTCTAGTTATAGTATAGAACTGAAAATTTTACATCAGTTATTATAAAGTATTTCAATTCTCTTATGTAAGTATTGATTTTGTTGTACGATCAAATCAAATTGATCTATATGCTGTAAATTATGTGTTAGGAAAAATACTAACTCTCCTCCAAATACACAATAACAAATAATTAAATTAATTGGAGTAGTGCAAAAACACATAAATAATTTAAAATGGAAAAATCTCAAACTTTAGGGAAAAATTATGGATGAAAAGAAATTTATTATATTATAAAAAATTACAAAACAATATGTGTGAAGATTCTCTATTATAACCCTACAACTTCTTAGTTGCTATTTCTACATCTCTCACAAACTTCTTTGAGGCATTTCACATGATTTCCATTGGTATTTTTATCACATTTCTCATACCCTAAATCTTTAGGTAATCCATATATTTATATCCTAAAAATATTTGATTGATAAGAAATTTCAATTTAACTTTAACTCAAAAACCTAAGTTGAATAGAAAGATAACTCATAATAGAAAATGATTATAAACTGTCATAAACACCAATTGTTTGTATCTTTATGCATCACATAACATAGAGGTTTCAAACACACGCTTGTTTCTCTGCATCTCATATTTCTTGTTAACTTCTATTTCAATAGTTGTGATGTTAATTAGAGATTTAAATTGTGGTCACAGTTGTGGTTACAATCATATTATAATGCAGACAAATACAAGAAAATGCTGCTATAATAGTTCAAAATTGTGGAAAATCATGAATGTACTCTAGTTGAAACCACAATATTGTGTGTAATATTGCAGTCGCGGACCATTTTTTAAATCCTAAATGTCAATACTTGTTTAGGTTTCTCTCTTGAATTGGTTATTGCATTTTAACCCATTCCATCTTGTATATTTGATATTTCTAAATCTATCAATTAATATATTGTTTCCTCCATACTTAGCTTATTCACCTGAATCTATGCTCATTCATCTTCACTACCTTGAGGATTCCATTTTACTGATTAACGAAAGTCCTTATTAATTGTTTAATTACTACCGAACATACATTAATCAAAGCTGAAATTCATTAAAAGATATTCGGCAAAGTTAAACATACATCAAACTATTGAACAAAGTTGTATCGATGGCTTCTTGCTAAATTAACTAAACACAACGACAAACTATCTGACTATGAAATATTATATTAGATGAACCCTCGTACTTCTTCGAATAATAAATGAACCTTGAGAAGCGTTCTCACTATGTAATATAAGCAGAGTAGCCTTCCAAATAAGCTTCCCCGCTTCAGTTCCTATTTAGAAAAGAATGAAACAGTAAACAACAATACAAAATCTGTCTCCATTATAGAATTATGTCTCTATTAATTGTTTAGTTAGGACTAGCTAGCTTTGTATATCTGCTGCATAACCAAAAAAATACGTATGTATTGGCAGAAAAGGAAAGTATATGTTGTATAATTTATTCCACAAAATATTGCTTCCTATATATCAAGCTCAAATAACTCTATGCACATCCAGAAGAGAATGGCTCAAAAATTATGGCTTTATATATGATATCGAAAATTAGTACAAGATTAAATTTGAATACTATCATTAGAAAGTTGAAGACATAGGCATGACATAAAACATAATGTCCTTCACTTACCTATTGATCTGTAGCTTATTGCCATTCATCAGTGGACAATGTTGAACTTTAAAGCCATGACAACATAAATTCTATCCCTAACATGATTAGTCAATTGAAAAAGGCATGACTGAATGTCTTATTGAAAAGAAATGGTACCATAGACTCCAAAGCAGCCCCCAGCAAATCCAACTCCTATCCCAAGATAGAACCATGACTCGGTTAATGATTCTTCATGCTCTTTTGCAATTGGTTTTTCTTCTATTATGCAATTCTTTGTGAGGGGAACTCCATAAAGTTGAGGACTACCGATATAGCTCCAAGCATCGTGAGTCCTAAGTTAGTTTTCCAATGGAATTTGTCTTGAGAAATCGTTGTACGACAAGTTTAAATGATTAAGGAATTCAAATTAGAGATTCCTTCATGGATATCCCCTGAAAGTTGATTATTGAAGAGATCAAGGGATTCTTGATGTATCATGTCATGAACATTTTGTGTTATATTTCCGATCAAAAGATTATAAGATGAATTCCAAGATATCAACTCAGTTAAACTAAATAGTTATTGCGAGATCTCTCTTAACAAGTTATTTGATGAAAAATCGAAGCTTCTCATAGATTGAAGGTTATTGGCATACTTTAATTCATTGCCATTCATATACAACATGACTTTGTAAGGATAATCCACTTCATCAAGCCCTATTATCATTCCATCAACATGATCCATGATCATGGCAATTATATTATGAAGACATTGAGGTATTGATCCTAAAAGCCCCTTATCAGCCATATCCAATACTATTAAATGAGAGAGTTGGCATGCTTGTGATGGAGTTTTTCCAACAAAATGGTTTGATTTCAATTGGAGAACCATTATGCTTTGTTGTATCCAAGTTAGTATACTTCCGGGAAGTTTGTTTCTTTCAATGTTGATGAATTACAAGCTCTTGTAGTTTTGCAATGACAATGGTATTTCCCCCAAAAAAGCTATTGTTATGCAAATTTATCGCAAGAAGATGAAGTAATGATCCAAGTGAGGGAGAAAGTTCACTTGTAAGCCTATTATTCCCTAAGAAAATGAACTCTAAACTTATTAATTTATGCCTACAATCAAGAAGTGCATCGGTTAAAAGGTTAATAAGTTTGAATAACAAAGGTGCTTGATCTCCTTATTCATAGGATGGCACAGTAAAGAAAAAATGAATCATGTCAATGAGTTGTGTGACCCATCTAACATGGAAATGTTTTTTGTAATATGTAGGAATGTTCCTTTGAAATTATTCTATGATAGATCTATTCATTTTTTGTTAAGCAAAATCTTTGGTATTGTTAACTATTAAATATAATTGTAGTTGGTATTTGTGTGTGAGGTGAGATAGACTGTAAGTGTATTAGTTTTTATAAGTATAAGAGAGAGTGTTAAGGCTACTTATGGATGTGGAAGAGGCAAAATGAAGAAAGGAAATATAGATGAAAGAAAGAGAAAAAAAACATGATGAAAGAAAGAAATAGAGGTGACTTTGAGTAGTTGAAGAAAATTAGTTATTGAAAAATGACTCTTATTTCAACTTAGTTATACATAAGTGCTTATTAATAAGCTTGTGCACTGCCTATGTATGGCAGTTTTCTACATTCTAGGTTTCTCTATTATTTTAATTGTTAAGTTGGCTAACAACTTTCAAGAATAAGATATTTCTAGTTTTTTTTCTAATCATAAGGAAAACATTGTTTATTCTAGATATGTCTAGAAAAGTACGCTAATTCTAAGACTCCTCTTTAGTGAACTTTTCCATAACTCCAAGCATGCTTTGCAGCATTTCTAACCTTGTTCTTGGTAATGCTTTCATGAAAATGACTAGTAATTACTCCTTCAAATTGCAATATTTGAGCTTCATTATTTTTTCTAAAATTGCCTTCCTCATAAAGTGGTATTTGATTGCAATATGCTTTGTCCTACTATGGTAGACTAGATTGTCAGCAATTGTGATAGTAGAATTATTGCCACAAAATATCTTACTAGGATCTTCTTATTGTTGCCCTATGTCTTCAAATATTTTCCTTAGCCACATTGTTTGACTTGTTGTGCTTGCTATTGCAATATACTCCACTTCTATTGTTGATTGTGCCACAATTTCTTACTTTTTTGAAGCCTAAGAAAATACTCCTAATCCAAGAGTAAATATGTATCCTAAGGTGCTTTTCATTTCATCAATTGATCCACCTAAATTGCTATCTACATATCCAAGTAGTCTTGCATTATCAACAAAGCTTGTATTATATTCTCAAGTTTTTAGTGCCTCACAAGTTTCTCAATATTCTCTTCATTGATCCATAATGCTTTTCACTTAGAGTTTACATAAATTTTGGTAGCAAACTTGTTGCATACATGATAATGGTTTATATAGGTTTCTATTAGCCTCTGATAATCCTTATGCTTTTTTGAATGTCAAAAATTTGGTTTTAAAAAGACTTAGAATTGAGGAAACATTATCAAATGTTATGGCATAGGAGATTGAAACATATAACTAAGGAATAGGTAGGGAGGTTAATTAAAGAGAATATTCTTCCTTCCCTAGATTTTGATGATATGGACATATATATGAGTTGTATTGGGGGTAAGTTAAGTAAGATGAAAAAGAAAGGTGCTATTTATAGTTTAAATCTTTTAAAGATAATTCATATTGATATATCTAGACCATACTCTCCCACTATTTGTAGTTGTTGTTATTTTGTAACATTCATTGAAGACTTTTCTTGATATAGTTATCTTTATTTGATAAAAGAAAAATCTAACGTACTTGAGAAATTCAAAATTTTAAAAATTGTGGTTGAAAAAATAACTGGAAAAAGTCATTAGGATTGTGAAATCTGACTGGAGAGGTGAATATTATGGCAAACAAGATGTGTCTAGGCAACACATACGACCCTTTACCAAGTTTTTAAAAGAATGTAAATTGTTCCACAATATACCGTGCCTAATAGTCCTGAGTAAAATGACATTGTTGAAATGATGAGGAGCATGATGAGATGGAACAAATTTACTTGAATTTCTTTAGGATGAGGGCATTAAAATTGTTTTGTACATCCTTAATCATGCTCCTAGCAAATTAATACCTAAATCACCTTTTGAGCTTTAGAAGAATATAAAACCTAGCTTAAATCATTTTTGAGTCTGGGGTTGTCCTTTAAAGGTGAAAATTTATGATCTATCAATGAAGAAATTGTTGGGATCGGGAGCCATACGAGAGCAGCAGAATAAACCGATCCCATCCATCGGATCCATGCAAAAAACGTTAAATTGAAATAAGGGTTCATTTAATACCTTTGTTGATGACTCTAGAACTCGGTCATTGATCACCTCTTCAGCTTCCTTTCGGCCGAAGACTTTGAAGTATCCACACGAACCCATGAATCACCGATGAATGTCCACACAAACACCGGTTGGAGTTGATCTCCTTTCACCTCGTAGTGCTAGCTATGCTTCTTCAGGGGTTTTGGTCAAGGAGAGGTCCTAGGGTTTTTCTGTGCCTTTTTGGGAAGCGTGAATAATGATAATATTAACTATTATTACCCAACAAGCCTATTTAAATAGGTGCATAGAAAAACCTAACCTATTTGGGCTTTATTCCATGTACAATTATAGGCTTACTATTGGGCCTTATAATTATAACATGAATTCCCAAATATTAGGCCTAACCAATTTGGTCCATTAATTCCAAATTTACTAGGCTCTAAGTATGCCACCCTACAGGCTCTCATTATGTTGGCAATGACCATTGATCATATTAATGATCATAAACAATGATCGGTGTCTAGCAACACATCATTGTTACCTAAGTAATGAGAAAGTCGATGATTTGACTAAACCTTTACACGTGATCATCACCTATGTCCTTTTATCCTATACATCTAGATTGAGCATGAGACATGGACCTTGTCATTCCCATATAGCCCAATCTTAAGGTTTCTTAATTCCTAAGTAAGCTAACTGAAACAAATGTAATTAACATTCTATGTCAATTCATTTGAGCATAGCCATGCATTTTCTCAGCTTTACTTAATCAAGGGGCCCACAGATGTTACTCCTGTTATATAGGAGGGACAAATCCCATCTTGATCACACAAACCCCTCCGCATGATATGTGACATATCCAATATCTACCCTTACATTCACTTAACCATTAATGACATAGAATAGTATCAAAATATGAAACTCACTTATAGGGAACCTTGGTGATCTCAGGTCAAAGGACCATATTAATAATGATCACTAAGAACCACTCACGATACTCATATAACGATCCATGTAATGTTCTTAATATGGGTCGGTCCAGTATACAAGTTCTCTAACTTGTACTCATATGTAAAGTTAATATCTCATATAAGTCTTCACACATGCTAGTCTTAACATATCAAAGCAACCTAATCCACAATGATATATGACTAGGGACATTTAAGAATACAATTATTCTAAGGTTATTATCATAATTGAATATATTACGCATATAATGTATATAAATATAATAATTGAAATTGCCATTAAAATAACATGATTCAAAATTACAATCACCAATATGATTGGTTTTAGGGCATATACACTAACAATCTCCCACTTGCACTAAAGCCAATCATCCATATATCTAATACCTATGGATCTCATATGACTATCATACATAACCTGACTGCAACTTGAAGTCATCTTTGTCGATTTGAAAGCTAGCATCAGTGTAACCATTTACAATAAGCTCTTCCTCACCTCCATAAATCAAAAACATATCTTTAGTTCTTCTTAAGTACTTAAGAATATTCTTGACAGCTGTCCAGTGACTTTCACCAAGATCTGATTGGTATCTGCTCGTCATGCTTAAAGCATACGAGACATCAGGACAAGTACATAACATGGTATACATGATAGACCCAATCGCAGATGCATAAGGGATCTTACTCATACGCCATCTCTCATACTTTGTGGAAGGACATTGAGTTCTTGAGAGACTTATGCCATGTGACATCGGCAAGAATCCTCTTTTAGAATCTTACATGCTAAACCTTTTTAGCACCTTGTCAATGTATGCACTCTGACTTAAGTTAAGCAATTTTCTCGATCTATCTCTATAGATCTTGATACCTAATACATAGGAGGCCTCACCTAAGTCTTTCATAGAAAAATAGTTTTCTAACCAAGTTTTTACAGACTATAGTGTAGGAATGTCATTTCCAATGAGTAATATGTCATTTACATACAACACCAGGAAAACTATTGTGCTCCCACTAACCTTCTTGTACACACAGGGTTCATCTTCATTCTTGATGAAACCAAACTCTTTGATCGCATCATCGAAATGAAGATTCCAACTCTGAGAAGCTTGCTTCAACCCATAAATGGATCATTGCAATTTGCAAACTTTTCCAACATTTTCAGGATTTACAAAACCTTCAGGTTGTATCATGTACATATCCTCAAGAAGATTTCCATTAAGGAAAGCAGTTTTAACATCCATTTGCCAGATTTCATAATCATAATATGCTGCTATAGCTAGAAGAATCCTAATAGATTTAAGCATGACAGCTGGAGAAAAAGTCTCATCATAGTCAATACCATGGATTTGTTTGAAACCTTTTGCAACCAATCTTCCCTTAATGGCACACACATTACCATCCATGTTAGTTTTCTTTTTGAAAACCCATTTGCACCCAATGGGTTTTACCCCTTCAAGTGGATCAACCAAAGTTCAAACTTGGTTTGAATACATGGAGTTCATCTCTAATTTCATAGCTTCTAGCCATTCCTCAGAATCTGGCCCCATCATAGCCTCTTGGTAGGTTGTGGGCTCATCTTGGTCCATGAGCAACACATCACCATGATGAGTCACGAGAAAACCATATCTCTCGGGCTCACGATGCATCCTACTAGATCTACGTGGGTTTTGTGTTACATGAGCAGGTTCTTCCACAACTGTTTATGGAACCAGCTCAGGTTCCATCTTAAGTTCAATGTTTTCTCGTTGATCTTGAATTTCTTCAAGTTTTATTCTTCTCCCATTGATTCTTTTAGAGATAAATTCTCTCTCTAGAAAAATACCAGTTCGAGCAATAAACACTTTTTGCTCGGTTGGATTATAGAAATAATATCCTTTTCTTTCCTTAGGATATCCAACGAAAAAATATTTATCAAATTTGGGTCCAAGTTTATCAGAAGCCTGACATCTTACTTAAGCTTCGCAGCCCTAAATCTTCATAAAAGATAAGTTAGGACGTTTCCCAGTCCATATCTCATATGGTGTCTTTTGAACTGATTTTGACAGAACACGGTTTAGTGTGAAAGTTGCAGTCTCTAGAGCATGTCCCCAGAAGGAATTTAGAAGGTCATCTTGACTCATCATTGACCGAACCATGTCTAACAAAGTTCGATTCCTCCTTTTAGAAACACCATTCCATTGAGGTGTTCCTAGTGGAGTGAGTTGTGATACAATGCCACACTCCTTTAGATGATTAAGGAATTCTCGGTCTAAGTATTCACCACCTCAATCTAATCGAAATGCTTTAATACTTTTACTAAGTTGGTTTTGTACTTCATTTTTGAACTCTTTGAACTTTTCAAAAGATTCAGACTTGTGTTTCATAAGAAACACATAATCATATCTACTAAAATCATCAGTAAAAGTAATGAAGTACTGATAACCTCCTCTAGCTTGTGTGTTTAAAGGTCCACATACATCACTATGTATAAGGCCTAATAAATCACTAGCCCTTTCACCTTTCCCAGTAAAAAAGGCTTTAGTCATCTTACCTAACAAACATGACTCACATACCTCATATGATTCAAAATCAAATGAGTCCAAAAATCCATCCTTATGAAGTTTGGAGATGCGTGTCTCATTTATATGGCCTAAACGACAATGCCAAAGATAGGTTAGATTTAAATCATTAGTTTTAACCTTCTTTGTGTTTATGTTATAGATTGGATTTTCAAGGTCCAGAACATAAAGACCATTCATTAATTGTGCACTGCCATAAAACATTTCATTTAAATAAATAGAGCAACATTTGTCCTTTATTATAAATGAAAAACCTTTCTTATCTAAACAAGAAACAGAAATCAAATTTCTACTAACAGTAGGCATAAAATAACAATTGTCCAATTCTAAAACTAATCCACTAGGTAAAGATAAATAATAAGTCCTTACAGCTAATGCAGCAACTCTTGCTCCATTTCCAACGCGTAGGCCCACTTCACCTTTGGCTAATGATCTACTTTCTTTAAGATCCTGCACATTTACACAAATGTGAGTACCACATCCAGTATCTAATACCCAAGATGTAGAAGTAGATAAATTAACCTTTATAACATAAATACCTGAGTTGGAAGTCCCACTTTCCTTTTGCTTCTTAAGCTCTTCCAGGTAAATCTTGCAATTTCGCTTCCAATGTCCTGGTTCTTTTCAATAGAAGCATTGCCCTTCCTTGGCCACGCCACCTTTGGGCTTCAGTGCAGAGGAACTTAACTTGGACTTTCCATCAGTCTTGTTCTTTTTCTTTTTATTCTTGGCTTTAGACTTACCCTTTCCTTTGCCCTTTTGAACCATCATAATGGAATTGGGCTTGGACTTTTTCAAGTTCTACTCAGCAGTTCTCAACATGTTAAGCAGTTCAGGCAAAGTCTTATCGATTTCGTTCATGTTGTAATTCATGAAGAATTGACTATAGCTCTCAGGCAATGATTGCAGAACTATATCAGTGGCCAATTCTTGCTGCAAAGGAAAACCTAATCTTTCAAGGCTATTAATGTACCTAATCATTTTAAGCACATGTGTAGCAATGGGTGTTCCTTCAGCCATCTTACACTGAAACAATGCTTTAGATACATCATATCTCTCATGTCTTGCTTGCTCTTGGTAGAGTAGTTTAAGGTGATCAATCATATTGAACACCTCTATGTTCTCATATTGCTTTTGAAGCTCAGAGTTCATGGTAGCAAGCATGAGACAACTGACATCCAAAGCATCTTCTAAATGCTTCTTATAAGCATCCTTTTCTGCTTGAGGAGCATTAGCAGCAGGCTCATCTGGAGTAGGTTGCTCTAGGACATACTGCTTTTTCTCATGCTTGAGGACAATCCTCAAGTTTCGATACCAATCGAGAAAATTCGTCCCATTCAGTTTATCCTTCTCAAGGATAGATCGCAGTGATAAGTTTGATGCATTTGATGCCATGGTTATCTACAATGGAAAAATATGCAAAATGGGAATCATGTATTTTATTTATTTAATAAGGTCTTTTATTAAATAATACTTCCATTATTTTTCTCAAAATGATAGCCCTTACTATTATTTCAGAAAACCTTATCGTCAAGGTTTTCTAGTGAGTCAAGATCCATATTTTACCAAATCTTGAGTTAGCTTTGGCTAATCACCCAAGATATGGCTGTTTAGGTAGACAACTCCTTGTCAATTACATCTTATGCAACTCTTGGATAGTTAGGTGAATAACACTTATTCAAATTCATCTCATGAATTCATAACCAACTCTATGCCTCTAGGCCCCAATCCTATTGGTGTAGCCCAGTTAAGTCAAGATCCAATAATTAGCAATTTGGATATCACTATTATTCCATCGCATCTTACCAAGATAGACTTTAGGTACTTTGCTTTGGCAAACCCACCTATAGTCGATCAAGATCTTGATGAGTGCTATTATTGGAAGGCATCTTTGTTGGCTTAATATTTTGTTTGAAGGATTTTAATTTATTTGATCTCACCATTATATACTTAGTTTTATTAAGCATGCATCATATACATCTAGCATAGGTATCTCATACATTCATCATAGATATCTTATACATAAAACATAAATTAAGCGTAACAAGATTATGGCCTAACCTAAGTGATATTCTAGAGCTCAAGAATATCAAATAAAACTAAGAAAGAAAAACTTCTTCTCAAGAATTTTCTTCTTTCTTCATGGTTTGATCTCCACTTCCATTGTTTCCTCTTCAGGTGCTCCAATAAAATTATTACATAATAATCAAGAAACCTCGAGTTACATTCGAGGGGAGTAAGGTGAGAAAAGAATGTACAACTAGAAGTAATAGAAAGGCACGACACACAGGCCGTATTTTAAAATTGCAACAAAACCAAAGGCCATAATCATGCACCATACATTAAGCAACAAAACAACATGATAGGTGAAACATATATCCAAATATATTTTCAATATCAAAATGTGAATTAATTAATTTCAAATTAATTAACTAATTACTTAATGTCACACTACGCAGAGAATTTACAGTAATCCCGCTAGCCGGTTAGCAGGCGGGGTCAAGGGGCAGCGCCTTTACCAGGGGTTAGGGGGCGGAGCCCTCTGCCTAAAAAATTGATTGCACTTGACATTCATATTGCAATTCAATTTGTCAACAATTGACGTTCCCTTTTAGTCAATTAATTCAACAATTATTGACACTCAAATCACAGGTTTACAAATCTGATTTATGATAGAATCATAATGGATAAATTTTAATCATATTAAAACAGATCCAATTAATTCATAGATTTTATACGAAATAGATTCAACAATCAATTTTATGAAAAATCAGATTCAGCCATTAAGCACAAGGTATATCACATATACGAAAAAGATTCAAGAAGTTAATTTGATTAATTCTGATTCATGACAGAATCTGTGTTTTAATTAGAAAATGTCTTTCATATATTAAAATAGATTCACATAATTAATTCTTTTGATTCTATTTAAAATAGAACCTAAAAATCAGTTTCAAATTCGAATCAAAATCCAGAATTATTACAATAGATTTAAATTTAGAAAGAAACCTAGAAACAGATTCGAGTTTCAATCAAAAATCCAGAAACAGATTCGAATTCAAACCAGAAACAAGAATTAATCACAAAACACATTCAAATTTAAATTAGAATTCAAAATTAGGTTCAAATTCAAAACAGAATCAGAATTAATCATATTAAGTTTGCTTGAACCAAAATGCATGAAATCAAATTTACCCTAATCCTAATTAGGAATCATTGAAGCGTGATATGCAAAATAATTCATCAAGCATCATAATCACGCAAATAGCAAACAAAATCTTAATTTAACATTTTTACAAGTAGCTCTAATACCACTGTTGGGATCGGGAGCCATACAAGCGCAGCGGAATAAATCGATCCCATCCACTAGATCCATGCAAAAACGTTAAATTGGAATAAGGGTTCGTTCAATACCTTTGTTGATGACTCTAGAACTCGGTCATTGATCACTTCTTTAGCTTCCTTTCGGCTGAAGACTCTGAAGTATCCACACGAACCTGTGAATCACCAATGAATGTCTACACAAACACCGGTTGGAATTGATCTCATTTCACCTCGCAGTGCTAGCTACGTCACTTCAAGGGTTTTGGTCAAGGAGAGGTCCTAGGATTTTTTTGTGCCTTTTTGGGAAGCGTGAATAATGATAATATCAACTATTATTATCCAACAAGCCTATTTAAATAGGTGCATAGAAAAACCTAACCTATTTAGGCTTTATTCCATGTACAATTATAGGCTTACTATTAGGCCTTATAATTATAACATGAATTCTCAAATATTAGGCCCAAACAATTTGGTCCATTAATTCCAAATTCATTAGGCTCTAAGTGTGCGACCTTACAGGCTCTCATTACGTTGGCATGACCATTGATCATATTAATGATTGTAAACAATGATCGGTGTCTAGCAACACATCATTGTTACCCAAGTAATGAGAAAGTCGGTGATTTGACTAAACCTTTACACGTGATCATCACCTATGTCCTTTTGTCCTATACATCTAGATTGAGCACGAGACATGGACCTTGTCATTCTCGTATAGCCCAATCTTAAGGTTTCTTGATTCCTAAGTAAGCTGACTAAAATAAATGTAATTCACATCCTATGTCAATTCATTTGAGTATGGCCATGCATTTTCTCAGCTTTACTTAATCAAGGAGCCCACAGATGTTACTCCTGTTATATAGGAGGGACAAATCCCATCTTGATCACACAAACCCCTCCGCATGATATGTGATATATCCAATATCTACCCTTACATTCACTCAACCATTAGTGACATAGAATAGTATCAAAATATGAAACTCACATGTAGGGAACCTTGGTGATCTCAGGTCAAAGGACCATATTAATAATGATCACTAAGAACCACTCACGATACTCATATAACGATCCATGTAATGTTCTTAATATGGGTCGGTCCAGTATACAAGTTCTCTAACTTGTACTCATATGTAAAGTTAATATCTCATATAAGTCTTCACACATGCTAGTCTTAACATATCAAAGCAACCTAATCCACAATGATATATGACTAGAGACATTTAAGATTACAATTATTCTAAGGTTATTATCATAATTGAATATATTACGCAGACAATATATATAAATATAATAATTAAAATAACATGATTCAAAATTACAATTACCAATATGATTAGTTTTAGGGCATATACACTAACAGAAATTTGATCCAAGATTCGTTCGTTGTTACTTCATATGGTATCCAAATCGTGTAAACAGATACAAGTTCTACTACCTTACAAAAGGTACAAAAGTAGTTGAGTTGATGACTGCTAAATTTCTTAAGTTTGATGTTATTGATTTGTTACCAAATTTGAGGCATCTTAAAACATAAAATGAGCAAGTTTCCATTACTATTCCATTAGTTTTATCTAGTTAGAGTATTATAGCTCTATTTGTTTGTGTTGAGACACAAAACATTCAAAATGTAAAGTTTGAACAAATTGTAGAACCTATCTTAGTTGTTCCCATTGAAGGCCATCAACTTATTCAACTTGTAGAGTAGATCCCAATTGGAAGGTTATCTAGACAAATGAGGGCAATAATTTGAAATGATTATTCTGTTTATCTTAGAGAAAGTAAATATAACATTAAGGATGTTATTGATCCAACTACATACAGTTAAGCAGTGAATAATCAACAGTCTAATTTGTGGTTGAATGTTATGAATGAGAAAATTTAACCTATGATCAAGAACGAAGTGTGGGAACTCATTAAGCTTTCGGAAAATTGTAAGGCAATTAGTTGTAAATCGATATACAAGACTAAGAAAGATTCAAGTGGATGAATTAAATGATTTAAAGTAAAATTAGTAGCTAAAGGTTTCATTCAGAGAAAGGGAATTGACTACTCTAAGACTTTCTCACTAGTGTCTTCTAAAGACTCATTCAGAATTATTATGGCCTTAGTTGCACAATTTAATTTACAGCTTTACTATATGGACATTAAAACATCCTTTCTAAATGGTGAACTTATGGAAGATATATACATGAAATAACTTGAAGGATTTTAAGTAAATGGATCTAAGCATCTAGTATGCAATCTATAAAAATCAATATATGGTTTGAAATAGGCACCCCAACAATGGTATTTGCTACATGATACCAAATAAATGTTGCCTAGAGCTTTTGACATGAAGGATCCTGATGAGACATCATTTGTTTTAGAGATTCAGATTCATAAAGATAGAACTCATAATTTATTAGGATTAACTTAAAAAGCATACATTGATAGGATTCTTGAAAGATTTGAAATGCAAAATTGTAAGGCTGGGATGTTCCAATTGTAAAAGGTGATAAGTTTAGCAAAAAATAATGCCTAGCAAGTGAGATAGAAAAAAGATCAATGCAAAATGTTCTTTATGCAAGTGTCATAGGAAGTTTAATGTATGCTTAAGTTTTCACTAAACCAAATTTGGCTTTCGTGGTCGGTGTTCTTCGTAGGTGTTTGTCTAACCATAGAAGAGATCATTGGTATGTTGCTAAGAAAGCTATAAGTACTTACAAAAAACCAATAATTATATGCTCATTTATAAACAGATTGATAAGATGGAAGTAATTGGCTATTCAAACTCATATTTTAATGGATGCTCTAATGATTTGAAGTTTACTTTAGGTTACATCTTCATGATGGCTAGAGTTACTATATCTTGGAAAAGTGTTAAGCAAACATTGATAGTTTTTTCCACCATGCAAGTAGAATTTGTTAACTATTAGGGTGTTGCTTCACAAGCTATTTGGTTGAAAATTTTCATTTCAGGATTATAAATTGTTGATTTTATTACTAGACCACTAAAAAATTATTGTGACAATAGTTTGCAATCTTTTTCACCAAAAAACAATTAAAGTTCTAGTGGATTTAAGTATTTGGAGTTGAAATACTTCACAAATGGAGATCTTGTAAAGAAAGAGGACATAATGGTAAAGCACATTCATACAGATGCTATATTGGCAAATCCCATGACTAAAGGACTTAGACCTATGATTTTTTGAAGGCATGTTAAGAACATAGGAATTGTGGGTTCTTTTGATGTCTTTGGTTAGTAGGAGTTATTTCCTTTTCTTGAATGTCTTTTATGTAATTTTGATATGTTTCTTTCTTATATCTTCACATATACTTGTTGGTACATTGATTATAAATTGATATTATATTGTTAATAGATGTATTATTTTATTATAATGTGCCAAGATTGTTATAATTTTTATGAGGTTTAAGACTCAGTGTCAGTCTTGAGCTTAATTATTTATCTTAAAATCAACACCATTTTAGGATTCATAAGATGATCTGGTTTTATATATTGCCAATTTGTGCTATATGAATTTATTAGAGAAATCATCGAGGACTGACATGAAAGATAAGCATGGTTTGATGCAATTTAATGCTGTCTTTCATGGTAACAATGGAAGGTGATATAATTGCTACCATGATTGGGTATCATTGGCTATGTAGGTTTAGTCAAATTTTTAGGCATTTATCTTTAAAGTGGTATGTTTTTAAAATTATGGCTACATATATTTAAAATTAGTCCTTAACTTAAGAGTCATTTTTCAAAATAAAATATCTTATAAATTAATTACAATTAATGTTGTCTAAGTGAGCGAATGTAAAATATTTTAATGGACTATTATTAATTAGGTCTTTTATTTTGTTTTATTTAAAATGGGCTAAGTTTGATCCTAAAGTTATAATTTTTGGGTCTAGTTTTTGTGATCACTTTTATAGACTAAAAATGCCTAATGGGTTGGTGTATTTTGTAACAAGTGTAGACCTTTAACTAACTAGACTTTTGATGGGTGAACTTTTCTATTTAATCAAGTTAGGTCCCTTTGCCACCCATGCTTTAATCATAACCAAAATGCTTTACGAATCTTGGTACCCCATTGATTACAAATTCATAGAGAAGGCAAGGAAGATTGAACTCTTTGTTCATTAATTAATTCATATTTCATTATGGCCAATATAGGCATGCTATTTATTTTGAAATCATGTATTTCATGTTCTTAATCTATGTAATTTTTTATCCTATATGAACAATTTTTCTTACAATTATTAATGCAAAATTTTGCATAATAGTTGATGAAACTCTAGATAAGGCAAAAAGAGAGCAAATAACTATTATTTTAAGATTTGTTGACAAAGATAGATTAGAAGTGTATTTTTTCATGCTGTACAAGTGAAAGATATTATGGCATCAAATTTGAAGGAGATTTGTTCTTTCTTGTCACAATCTTCTTGTTGAAAATACTTAAGGTCAAGGTTATGAAGGTGCAAGCAATATACATGATGAGTTAAATGGACTACAATTTATCTAGTAAAGATTTCTCATATTCCCATATGCTTATTATGTTCATTGTATGGCTTATAGGTTATAACTAGCTTTAGTCGTAGTATCCAAAGAGGCAAAATCTATTCACCAATTCTTTCACAATTTGACATCAATTATAAATATTATTGTTGGTTTTTCTAAAAGACTTGATGAATTACAAGAAGCTTAGGTTCTGCAAATTGAAAATAAGATTGTAATTGATGAAATTGAGATTGGAAAAAGTTTAGATCAAATTGGAACCTTACAATAAGCAAGATATACTAGATAGGGTTCTCATTTTCAATCCATTTGCAATTTGTTAAAAATGTTTAGTGCCACTTGCTTTGTTATTGATATTGTTTCCAAAGATAGGGCTAGTTACTCTCAACAAGGTGATGTTGAAGTAGCTCACTCAGCCTTGACATCATTTTAATTTATTTTCACAGTGCACTTGATAAAACAAATATTAGAAACTATTCAACTTTACAACAACAATCTCAAGATATTGTCAATGTTATGCATCTTGTTTAAAGCATAAAATCTCCTATTTAGGTTGGGAGAGTTTAATGAAAGAGGTTAATACATTTTGTGTTTGCAATGATATTGATATCCTAAATTTTAATACTCAATATACAAGGGTCATAGTAAGTCATGTTGTTAAGATGCTGAATCTTTTGTTACTATAGAGCATCATTTTAAAGTTGATATATTCACAAGTACAATAAATGTGTAGTTGGAAGAGCTATATAGTAGATTTTGTGATCAAACTATGAAATTGCTACTTTAGAGTTCAGCTTTGAATCCTAATAATGCTTATAAATCCTTCAAAATTGTGATATTTGTAATTTGGTTGAAAAATTTTATCTGAAAGACTTCACTGAATAAGAGAGTTCAACAAAGGTTTCAACTTCAAAATTATCAACTTTTGTTTTCATAGTATTTCTACACTTTCAAAGTTATGCAAGACCTTAACATTCCGGAAAAGTTATGGAATTTTTGTTTGGTTGGTAGATTGATTCATTTTGCGATGACTCTTCCAATTTCTACCGTATCCATAAAAAATGTTTTCTTAATGATGAAAATTTTGAAAATAATGTTGTAAAATAAAATGGAAGATGAATTTCTTGTTGACAATTTAGTTGTTTATATCAAAAAGGAAATTGCAAAAAAACTTCAGCATGGAGATGATTATGAAAAACTTTTATTGCATGAAGGATCAAAGAACATGAACCTTATAATTAGTATGCTTTTTAATAACAATTAGAATATTTAAAATTATTTTTTGATATGAAAATTGTTATATATATATATATATATATATATATATATATATATATATATATTATATTTTGACATATATGCTATCTATATATTTTATGGTAAAGTTTGTTTATATATTTTGGCCCCCTATTCAAATTTTTCTGGCTGTGCACCTATTAATAGGTGATCCAATGATATTAGGCTCACTTAAATTATAAGTAATTACGGACATAGGAGTGTTGGTTAGTTCCAACGACATCAAATATCCCAATACCTTTGAAGCGATCTTCTTTTTCTTAGTCCTTTTTTTTTAAAAAAATATGATATCCTTACACTTTTTAGTATGAGACTAGTATGTGACTAATCCCTATTTAGAATTAGTGCAATAAATGGTAAATTTCTCTCAATAATAACACTTTTAATAATTAAAATCTTTTGTTAGGTCTGGAATGTCTTGTGACTCATTTCGTTACTACTGAACCAACCAATTATTAGTTTTATTCTTAATCCTCTCTCAAATTAAGTCAACAATTCTTATAATTTTAATTTTAATAATTATAATTAGTACTAAGATTTTCTCTTTTCATATAGTCTTCCTCCCATTGGACTTGTTAAATTTGAGAAAATAAAAATAATAGATCACTTGGAATGCAACTATATCTTTAAGGTTGGTTTGTATATTGAATATATATATTTTAAATCTTAATTATATTTTTGCTACAAAATATTAAGATAATAAAAATATTATATTTATTTAATATTAAATATAAAAAGTATTGGAAAAGAATACCTCCCTTTTTAAAAATGAAGTTATTTGCCTAAGTTTTTGACACCATGATAAAAATTTAAGTTGGCATATATCTCTGTCTCATCAATAGGACTATAAACAAATCAAGTTATTTATGAATAATTTAAGATCGAATAGCAAAAAGCGCAATCTGAATTCAACTTTAAATAAGTCAATTTTGAACTTCATATTACTCTACTTAAAATGCTCAACAATTTAAAGGAGTTTAAAATAAAAGACATTTTTTTGGTATACATGTACATATAATTCAATTATATTAGTAATTATTGAAATTGTTTGAAGACATATGATGCATAGGTTGAATTGATTAACTTTAGAGTATTTGTTACTTTTATTCAAGTGCAATTGTAATTATGTGATAATTATATAAATATTTTTAATAGATTTGATGATTATAACAAGATTTACATTGATCGGTAAATTGAAATGAAAAATCTAGCACCTGATTTATTTATAAAAGATAAATTTTAACATGCTTAAATTTTGGTAAAATAATATATCCTTGAAGGAAAATTGTATAAACTCATCTAATTGCAAATTCACTACAAACCTGAATTTGAATTTGAGTTCAAATATTCCAAGCTCTATCAAAAACTTAGGTAAAATAATACATTATTCAAATAAGTCTAAATAAATTCATTCCAATTTGTATTGAAATTAGGTTCAAACTCAAATAAGCTTGAATTTTTTTTTTATTTTTAATGAATTCAAAACTTAAGCATAAAAATATTTAACTTAACTAAACTTGTTTCCACTTCTATTCGACGGTGGCAAAGCTCTAACATTCCGGTGAGAAATGAAATTTTCATGAGAAATTCGATGCTTATGTCATGTAGGCATCAAAGAACTTATGAATCCAATTATATATGTTGTCTTTAAGGCTTGTTTGTTTTGTTTCGAAGACATTTTTCATTAAAAAGAGTTCCATATACTTTTATATAATTAAATTAGAGTTATGTCATTTATATATTTTAAATAAAAAAAATGATATATAGTGTTATATCTCACTGTGAGTAAAAAGCACCCACTCAATTTCATGCGAATCTTATATTATTCACAACCAAGCTAAGTTTCATAATTCTTGTTAGCGTTTGTGTCAAATCTTGTGATCTTAATGAATACGTCATCGCGTTTACTTCCTCAATTCAAGATGCTGCACCAAACTCCGTTAACTAAGAAACAATGCCAATGTTTAGCGATAAGCATTATAACCAACATTCATTAAAAATGAAATTGATGATTAAAATTGATAATGAATATTGAGTTGAACCCCTTTTTTTCAAAGTCACTAAAGAACAAATTCAGCTCACTTTGTATAGTTCGATTTAACATTTATTGAATTTTAATAACCCAAACTTGAGAGAGAGCTCCCTTCATACCAGGCCTTACATTTGATTGGACATCAGCCTAATTTTCATAGTCTATATATAAAAGCTGCTATCATTTGATGGGGGCTTACAAACCCGAATCCTATCTAGTACAATACTAAATTATCATTGGTGGCATTTGTGGAAAATGAATCCACCATCAGGTACATAACAGGGTGATGTACTAAAATCAGCATATATGTAAGATACATCAAACAGTGTTTTAAAGGTTAAGTCCTAAAATCACAGTACATAACAAGGTGAAACACTTCCATTTTACATAAGATCAACCCATCTGGATAGCCATTCATCTACATCTAAGACAAAGAAAGTTGCTTCCTGATGCAGCTAGCCTTGAATAAGGTTTGCTGGTCCATGTGGTTACTCTAGACATAGCATTAAGCAGTAAACAGTAAGAATGAATTAGTCTCCATAATCAGATCTATGGTATAAACAAACTTTGTGCCTAGAGATGGCAGAGATGAAATGACTGAAGAAGATTTCATATAACAAACTTTGTGCCTAAAAGGGGCAATGATAGATGACATGTATTCCACAACCCCAATATTTGGATAGGAGGCAAAGCCAAACTGATCAATTATCATTCAGCACATGCAAAAAAGACAATAGAAACAAGATTCTATAAATCCATAAATGACCTAAAAGATTGACCAAAGATAGCATTTCAAGACCAGTGCATAAGATAGAAGTTAACGTCTCTAACTCACCAGGGGGCACCGCAAGTTGTTATCATTTAGCGGAACATGTTGAACTTCAAAGCCGCAATTACGTAGATTTGGTCTGCAACACGATCAAGCAATCGGAAATAGGCATGCCTGAATGTCCTGCTGAGGAAAATAGCACCACAAACTCCCCAGAAGCCCACTGCAAATCCAACTCCCATCCCAAGACAGAATCCTGACTCTATTCCAGACTCCTCATGCTCTTCTCCAACTGGATTTTCTTCTTTTGTGCAGTTCTTTGTTAGGGGGGCTCCGCAAAGATCAGGATTGCCAAAATAGCTCCAGGCCTCAAAGGTCTGAAGTTGGGGTCCCGAGGGGATTGATCCGGAGAAATCATTCCATGATAAGTTGATATAGCTCAGGAAATTCAGATTAGAGATGTTATGAGGGATTTGACCAGAAAGTTTATTATCGGAGAGGTCGAGGGACTCTAGATATTTCATGCCTCCGATATCCATTGGTATCTTCCCCATCAAATGATTGTGAGACAAGTTCAAAAACTCTAATGCAGTTAGTTCGAATATTTGTAGAGGTATTTCCCCTCTCAAGTTGTTACTTGAAAAGTCGATAAATCGGATAAACACTTCGTCATTATCAAAGTAATCAAGTTCATGACCTTTTATATTCAACGTAAGCTTGTACGCCTGTATTACATACGAATATTTTTCATCAATTCTAAGTTTATAATAAGTGTAATAATAATCATCAACCGTAGCCATGGATGTAATATTATATATGCAATGGGGTATTGATCCTGACAATCTATTATTCGCAAGATCCAGGATTTCTAGAGAAGAGAGTTGGCATAACTGTGATGGAATTTCTCCTGTTAATTTATTGGAACTTAATTCAAGAACTAGCAAGTTTTGTTGCCTGAAAGTTGGTATGCGTCCCCTCAAGCTGTTATTATGCAAATCTATAAATGCAGAATGGAGCAAAGATCCCATTGAAGAAAGTTCGCCTGTTAGTTGGTTACTTCCAAGGTGAATGAAAGACAGTTTTTTCCAATTTGCCCAGCAGTCAGGAATTTCTCCCCTTAAAAGATTATTTGATATGTCCAAATACCACAACCTATTCTCTCTCTTCCCAGTATGACACAATAAAGGAAACAAGGATCCTGAGAAAGAGTTGTCAGATAAATCTAATACCTCAACATTTTCTGATATATGTGGCAGCCCACCTTTGAAATCATTAAACGCCAAAACTACCACTCTGCCACTAAGCGACACATCAGAAAAGTCTCCATTGATTGAGTTGTTGGACACATCGAGGTACTCAGATCTTGCAACAAGGTTCCAAAACTTATCCTTATCGATGGATGAAATTCCTGAGCCAGAGATATCTAGAGCCACTATTGACATCTGTGTATATATCCATGATGGAATGTTGGGACCCAAAGGCGAACCTCCCAAGTTAAGAATTTGAAGTTGGAACGGAGGAACCCAATTGGGACCGAAATCAAGTGCAATACTTGTACTCCCCAAGTCCAACTCTTTTAAATTTGAATGTCCATTGAAAGAAGTTTCCGATAGAATACCTGTCAATGGGTTGCCCCCAACCATTAGGCTCTCTAACTTGGACTGTTGTCCAAGCCATTCTGGAAGATTGCTTGTCAAGTCATTAAATCTGATATCTAGGCCAACCAATGAAAGGTTTCCAAGACTAGAAGGAATGGGACCCGACAACAAGTTGTAAGAAAGATCCAGATCTTGAAGATGTTCAAGTTGACCTACCCAATTTGGAATTGATCCATTGAGGTTGTTGTGAGAAAAGTCTAAAGTTTTCAGGTTTTGTAAATTTAACAAACTCTCAGGTATCTGTCCTTGAAAATTGTTGCCGGACGAATCAAGAGTTACAAGTGAAGTAAAATTGACATATTTAAGAGATGAATGGATGTTGGTAAGATCACAAGTGCTCAATCTTAACTCTAAAACGGAAGGAAGCATAACCACAGATTGAAGCCAATTGGTTTGGTTGTGAAGCTTAATGTCACTGAGGTTGAGATATCACAAGGAAGGGACAAGAGAAAGCCAGTGAAGATTATCCATATGAAGATGATAATTATGGGAAAAGTCAAGGTAATTAAGTCCAGAAGAGAAATTTGCATAAAGAAGAGATATGGCAAGTGATTGGTTGTGATATCCCTGGCTATGGATAGATGGATATCTTACAGTCTCAAAATCATTAAAGCTCAAGTCTAAGTAGTTCAAAAATTCAAGTTCAAGCAAATATAGATTGATTTCACCATTCAAACATTCAGTATCATTCTGACACTGTAAATCAAGCCTTGTAACTCGACCTGTGATGTTGCCACAGTGAACACCTTCCCATGCGCAGCAATCTTCTTCAGTGGACCATGATGACAGCAAGTTGTAAGAATCGTTGACGCCTTCTCTGAAGATTTGCAACAACCTTCGATCATTTTGATGGCAACGAATGCCGCTGCTTCCGCTACAAATGCTCCCATTGAATGACATCACAGAGAACAACAAAAGCAGGGCAAAGGAAAATTTCCAAGTGAAGCTGAGCATGTTTGTGTTGGTTTGGAGAGGTTTTTGTGAGTGTGGATTTAGCTCTAGATTACGGTGCCACTCTACCGGGGCCGATATATATAGCTAATATAAAGGTTGCAATTTCTTAAATAGCTAGTGTGATGATGATTTCTCATTCTAATCATGAAAACAATTAACAGCTTCAAAATTCAAATATTTTTACTGGCAAAAAAATTAAGTATAGAATCAAATAAATTAATTTATTATCAGTAGTATGAGCAAAAGGCCAAAAGCATATAGCTCTGCTATTTTATTTGACTTAAGATCTAGGATTTAAAAAACAGTCCGCGACCGCAATATTGCCTGCAATATTGCATTTTGGGGGTAGACCATGTCCGCAATTTTAGACTGTTATAGCCGCATTTTTCTGCATTTACCTGCATCGCAATGCGACCGTGCAATGCAACTGTGACCGCAATCACAACAACAATTTAAATCTATGCTTAATATATATACACGTCACAATTGAGATATATGTATAGATGAATAGGTCAATATATAAGTAAAATAAGTTAAAGTAACATCACCAAACAAAAGGCACGAACCTCAATCTAATGCAACCTAATAAATTGATTAAATTATTCGATGTACACACACATGATTCTAAGATCAAATTCACAATGGGAAGGAAGGCAAATCCTTCAACCAATATTATATGTCATTTGAGTCAAAAAAATTTGGTAAATTCCACTATTTATAATTATGTGGAATTCAAATTTTCTTATTGTTATTATTATGAAATATTTTTTATCAATTTTATCCTTATAAAATATAAATTAGTTTATTTGTTCAATTACATTTCTCTAGGGATAATGTTGAACAAAATTCTGACAAAATTGATAAAAAATATTTTATAAAATGAGGAGAGAAAAGAAAAATAGCAAAATTAAAAAAAAAGCAGTTTACTCTTCAACGTTTGTTTCATGTCTTGTAAACTCTCTCCATGTACTCTCCTGTGTGCAATTTTAATTTTTTATAATAAATAAAAAATATAAGTTTTAAAAAAACATTTTTATTGAAATTCATTCATAATTTTAATTTTTGCTTTTTATGAAACTTATATTCATTTTAATGATACTTCCCTGAAAATTCAATGTTGAAAAAAATGTAAAAAATTAATTTCTAAAAAGTTTTAAGTTCTTAATATCAATTAAATAAAATAATTCTGAAGGCTTTTTGAAAAAGTTACAAAAGAATTTTACCTTCCGAAAGATTTAACTCGCTGCCGGAACACAAATGGACTATCCGATCAGAACACATGGAGTTATTAAGATTCACATGGCAACGAAAACTCTTTGGAGAAGTTATGATATACTATTGATGAAGTGATATTGATATATCATTAGATTTAACTATATATCAAGTTTATTTTGTTTTTCAAAAATTAGATTTTGTATATTATATAATGATATATCAATGACTAAATATAATGATATATGAATACACTACTTAATTATCACTAAATCAGTGATGTGCCATGAAAATTTTCAAATTCTCAAAATTCTTTCCCATTTTTTTCTATCTCTTTTAAACTTACCCCACCTGCATATCACAAATTTTAAGTGGTGTTTGGTTTGCAAAATCTTAGATTCCCAAAAAAATATATATTCTCAAAAATGTGATTTTTGAAAATTTAATTAATAGAAGTGTAACATTCTTATATATGATTCACTATAATTTTTTTAAAATATTTTATTAAATTTCTAGATATGTTAAATTATTATGTTTGGTTCAAATTTGATATTTTTTAAAATCTTGAGATTGTTTCAAAAATATACTTATCAAATTATTTATCATAAAATATAATATAATAAATCATATTTTTATTTAAAATTACATAAATAATTAAAAAAATTAACACCTAGTAAATTAAATTTTAATATTTAACATTTAAAAATTCATTGAAATATATATAAAATATTTTATACTTTATTATATTTTAATATTTAATGTATTATATTTTAACAATAATATTTTTTTATAATATAATTTGGCTACTGTCCTTGATAGCAATCAGGCACTATAAGCTTACCTAGAAATAAGCCACGTATAAGTTGGGTGTTTTTTGTTTTTCTACATTCCTTGCCTTTACAAGGTATAATCACCATTAATCACACTATTATTATTATTATTATTATTATTATTATTATTATTATTATTATTAAAAAATAATTTTCAAAATGAAGTGAGTGTAATTTATTTAAGTTATTATCAGTGTTAAATATACCTAACATTTCCTTTTTTTACAAAATCATAAATTCTGACTGCTAAATTATTTCTACAATTATATTTTACACTAGTATTAAATTTTTCATTCTACTTTCTTCTCTAATATAAAAATATTTTTGTTTTATATTTTTATGTATAAATACGCCTCTTTTTAAAGAAGTTCTAAACATATTGCATTATTTTTCAATGAAAGAAATCACACATATATATAAATATATTATAATAATCTTCCAAATATTAGAAATAGTAATTGAAAAAGAATTACAATTAAAAAATTAATTTCATTATATTTATTAATTATAAAAATATTTTAAAAATAAAGTAACAATTATTTTCTAATTTAAATTAAAAATTATTTGATAAAATAATATATAAGGGAGAATTAAATGTAAAGATCATTTTTTCCTTCTATTTTATCATCAACACTCCCATCCAATCGAAATTTAAGATACCTGCCTCCTTTTATAAGAATATTTTGGGGAAAATTGGGCTAAAAATATTCTCAAGCATGTAACATTCCTAGACATTTTTTTCAACTTTGAACTAAATATGGGAATGTAATATTCCTCTCAAGCATTTTTAGAAATGTTAAAAATATTTTGTGAATGAAACACCCCTAAAGTTTTTTCTTAATTTTCCAAGTCCCTTGAACTTGCCGTGTGTGGAAATTTTTTTGTGAAAATTCTTAGTCATTAACCCATTTTTCATAATATTCTCACTCAAAGGTTTCCAAGTCTTGCCGTGTGTGGAAATTTTTTGTGGAAATTCTTAGTCATTAACCCATTTTCATAATATTCTTGTTCAACGGTTTCGAAGTCCTCTGAAGCCATGTGTGGAATTTTTTTTTTTTTGGTGAAAATTCCTAGTCATTGTCCCATTTTTCATAATATTTTCACCCAAAGATTTACAACTCCTCAGAGCTTGCCGTACAGTGTGCAAATTTTCTATGAAAACTTCCGGTGCCATCAAGAACCCATTTTTCACATTCCTACGCCAAGGCTTTGATATTCACAAGTCCCAACATAATCTGCATTTCTGAAGATTCTTTTGTATGTTTTTCTAGATCTTCAAATCGATTTGGACTCTCCTAAAAGATTGTATGTTCAAGAGTATATGAGAGATTACAAATTTTAATAATAAAATTAAGAGTTTAAAAGTTAATAAATAATAATAAATATTTTTTTAAAATTGTAGCTAGCCAGTGCTCTCCTGTACATAATACTTAATGACATTCTCATGTGGCTTTTTTTTTCTACGCTGGCATGAGTGACAAATTAATCAACGTGGATGTAAAATTTTGAGTTTGAACTTGGAACATGAAAGAAAAAAAAGTTTCAAAAGCAATATTAAGTGATAACGGATCATTAAAAATAAGGCAAATGCTAATCATAGACGGGCTATGTTTAAAAATTTGCAAATATTTATTATTTATTGCTTTTCTCAACTCCCAAAAGAATCTTATAGAGTAGCATTAATTAAAAAGTTAACTTTTGATATTCTTAATTAATGGTTTCAATTATCTATCTTTAAAATGAGTTATCTACCACTTCTTTTTTTGTCTTTTTTTTTGTTAGAAATTTGTCAATCAATTACTTTTTCTTTTTCACTTTTTACGTAGGGATATTTTGCATAAAATAAATTATAATTATAATAGATATATACACCAACAAATTTATTATAATCCATTTATCATGTATTTATATTGTTTTTATAAGATCCATTCAACTAAGTAATAAGTTAACATTGGAATACCCCATAAGTCAGTTGAATTGTTTGGAATATCTAATAAGGTACTTATTCTATATTTATTTTATAAGTTATATTTATCATTCGGATATTATATTATTTATAAAAGCAAATAAACAAGGTATAACTTTTGCGTATATATGTTTTCCTTTGAATGCATATAGATAGTAATATTTTGTGTATTTTTAAATTAGAACTACTCCATTTGTTCTACTATATTAATTATGATACAACATTATTTAAAATTATTTAAAATATTTTGAATATATTACAATGGCGAAATTCTATTTAGAAACAGCATGGTGCAAGTACTTATTAAATCTACAAGAAATTTTATATTATTTTTAGTTTATTTAATTTATTCATTTTTTAAAAAAAATTTAATATTATTTTTAGTTTAAAATAGATCTTATATTAATAATGTAAACACATTATAATTATTTTGCTGGTATATATTTTTTAACTTATAAAATGTAAAATATGCTTAAAAATGCAATTGATCAACAACTTTCTAACAAAAAATAGAAACATAAAATACTGGTGAACAACTCATTCACAAGATAATTAATTAGAAGTACTAATTAAGAATATTACAAGTTAGGAGGCTTTTTGGGTACTATTGCTTATGCAACTCCTAGGTACTTAGGGCACGAGATGGAGTCTAATGGTTACCCATAGACAAGTAACTGCTTGAGATCAGTCACATAAAATGAAAGTATGTTAGACATTTTCCTCTCTGCACGTAAACAAAAGAACGTAGTTTTTAATTGTTTTGAATAAAACTTCTTCCAAGAGTATTTTCAAAGAGAACTTCTTTCACGAACGTTGGATTTTAAGATGGAGGAAGGAAGCGCAAGGCGAAATAGGTTTGGTTGGTTCCGTTTGATACACTGTATGCTGGAGTGGAGACCATCTAAAAGGTGGGACATATCAGTGACGGGAAGCCATTCACGCGGGCAAAGTTACTTTTCATACCGCCTATTTTAGGGTGGATTGTTGGAACATCTAAAGTAAGGAAATTAACTTCAACTTTTCTTAATGGTATGCAAAATGTTCTTCTTCTGTTCATTGGGTCCATTGTTCACATTAAACTTGTCAAAATTAGAAATTGGGGGTAATGTAAAGTTGATTCTTTCATCCTATGTATTGTGTAGTGTGTTGAAATACATATTCGCACTTGGCATGATTGGAATAGAAATGTTTTCCTGTCTATCATTTCCCCATAAACAAGTTAGTCGTAGGTTGAATTAGATAGTGAATATAGTGGGGAAATAATTTTTTTGGGTAAAATATAGTGGGGGAAAGTTAGAGAGAAATGAAATATCTCATACAGTGTAAATATGTGAATATTTGACTTATACTAGCTTATGACAACACCTAGCCTAAATTTGTGAAAGGACCATGTAATTAACAAGTCATTGTAGGAAAGTCATAGGCACCTAGATGAGGGCCCATATTCATTGTGCATCCTTTAGAAAATTGGTGATTTCCATTTTGGCAAGGGTTTTTTTTCTTTTAAAGTATGAAATTTTATAGGATTATGTTTCGCTTTTTGTTTGGATGTATTGCATATGTGTTGGGTTTTTATTTATAGGAGTAACGAGCATAATTTGTTTTGTTGTAGTGCCCAATTCAATTTTAGAAAAGATGTATTATGGAGTATAATAGTATATCATTCCATAGTTATATTGTATTTCAAATCAAAACATGTTTGTTTTCATGGAATTTTATTGATTGATTTTCAAGTCTAAAAGTTTTATATGTTTCTAACTTTTTTAGGTTAGTTCAATTTGCATACGCTTATTTCTCTATTAAAAAAAAGTAAGGAAACAACAGGATCAGTGTCTTCATGGATGTAAACCCTTGGGAGAAAACCTTTAAAAGAAATCCTCACATGCCTTAAGTTTTTGTTTAGAGTTTCTATTACCATAGATGATATTTTACGTGTTGGCTTAGATACCTATGATTTTACTGATAAACATAGCAAGAAAGTAGTGCTTCATTATAAGGTGAAAGTTACTTTGCCGATGCTCATATGGTGTATAATGTTTCATTTTAATGAGTGTTGAAATGCATTATTCAATGAACTAAGTCTATTTTCATGTTATTTGCACATTGAGTTTCTTAGTGGAGAAAAAAAAAACTAGGATTATCTTTTTGTTTGTATTTAGATCGATGGTTGATTTCAAATGAATGCATCAGGACATTTGTGAACCCACTTCGTATAGAATCGGAGAGGGAAGATGAAGGAAAATTTATAGAAGGGAATTCACTCTTAATAATAGGCGTCAAACTTCGAGATAGGAAAGCAAGCAGCTTGGTATATTTGTTCCTGCAAACCTAGTATTTCTCTTCATAGTGATAACCTTGATACCTATTGAAGTAAGTCCACACTTCATGTTATTTCCTTGTGATGATTGTGTACAACGTTGTTAAAGACACAGAGAAAGAATTATGCTAGTTTGATTTCAGATTTGATGAGCTCAGCCTCATTGGATCAATATTCAATTCTTCAAGAAAGTTAAATGTAAATGTTTATTGGAAGTAAAAAAAGTTAGAACAAGAAGATCACTCTCTATTGGAAATTCACTGATAACTTGATTAACTAAACTAAGAATTTGTACATGCATAAGGTGGAGGTTGTTAACAATGAAAATGTATAAGTACAATTTATTTGTTTAGCAAAAAATGACAAGGTGAAAGGGTCTTTGATAGGTATTTAATTCTTTACTGTGCTGACATACAAACTTGGATGAAGTTTCAAATAACTACAATGCTCACTAATAATAGTTGGAGTCTGATGCTTGATAACAAATTGCCATGTTTCCTAAGCACAACATAACGAAAATATCATTTACCCCATTTTATATATGATTGAATCTGACTAAAAGCTAGAACTAATATTTATGTCACCCTTTGCATTTCCAACCCCTAAACATATGCTGACATATATATTCTGTAAATCAGAAATTGCAAGTAAATTCCATATTGTGACCTGTTTTGCCATCTATCCAATTGTAATAGGCATTAGATCATTTTTATTGCAATTTTTATTGCAACTAGATAAAAATATTAACATAAAGTTATTGCAAGTTTGATTCATAATTTTATTATGTCAACCTCAACATTTTCCACTTTCAGACTTTTCCAAATGGCTAATATCAATTTCTTTCTATAATCTAGCCATTGGTCAAACCAATTTGACACTCAAGTGAGTTTTTTATTGGCTTTGGATGTTTATAATGTTGATTTTTAATTAGTAATTGGCATAAAATGTTTCGTGTTGACTATAAATTTCATCTAGAGTTTCTTTTCTCTTTCACTCCTTTTTTCATTTAGGGTTTCACTTCATACTTTTTCTTTCACTCCATTTTATTTATATGGCATAAAAGGACAATATAAGATTGATGTTGTTTAATCATTAACTACTAAGATGTAAGTCACTATTCCCAGACATAATTATTTACAAGTTTTGCATCATTCATATGAGGGCATACTTTATTAAAATTTTCCATGGATATGAAAGCAAGAGGAAGGGACTGTTTCATGGATATCACATAGGCATGCACATCACTTCTCTTCAAAGTTATGAAATCAAATAATTAATTGTAATATTACTGTATGATGTTTACTAGTTAATATTAATAATGTTGTTAGAACAATGAATTGTTATTATATGTATTTTTACAAAAATGTAAGGATACAAAAGTTATTAAAAAAAAACCACATTGATTATTTATTGTAAAATCAATGTTGTTATAATTGGGGTGATACCATATTATTTATTTGACCAAATCAATGTATAAAGGTATAATACTTGCTGTTTAACTCTAACAAATGGTGGTAGTTAGCATGTACTAAGGGCCACCTAACTCTAATATATGATGGCAATAACCATTTATCAAGGAATATGTTTATTAGGTATCAGTATACAATGTTAGTTTTTTTAACAATTAATGCATAAAGAATGGTTTTTTCCTTCATTCATAGCAAATTAGTATATGGTGTTGGGTTTTTTTTATTAAAAATCAATGTCTAAAGTTTGATAATCCTTTCCAATCATTATGACAATTTATCAATAGTTTACACATCGTGAAGGTTCATCAACAATTTGCATGTCATGATGGTCTATCAATAGTTTACACACCATGATGGTTTATCATCAATTTACTCTCAGCTTATAAATAATGTTGTTCTTGCCCATTTGGAAACAATTATCAAGATAACTTTTCTTGATGTGCTTGATTAATTCATTTGCTATGAGTGTTTGATTGTTCATGTGTTTCAGTGCAATTGACATACTAATTATTCTATGCGTTATGTTAAACTTTGATCCACAAAAAGTAAGTAGCACCATTCTCACACTAAAAAATAAGAACACTCAGAAACTCAAAGTAAATGATCAATCAAGCACCTTAAGATCAATGGACACAAAATTACTATGTTAAACTTTGATGGGTCACAACGTGAAGATAAATTGTTGTGAGAAAAATCAGCATCTCCAATCTTTTATTGGTAAGCTTGAATACAATGTAAAATTCATGATGCTGCCTTTTCTAACTATAATTTATCATTAATTTGCATTTAAGTTCCATTAATGACATTTAGTTGAGAAAATACAATAATAAAATTGATGAGAAATTATAGTGAGAATTAGTAATATATTAATTTTTGCATTGGAGGCTTGAGTTTATTTCAAAAATGAATATGTTATTTTTTCTCACTATAGTTTTATCATCAATTTGCTATCTAGAACACCATCCAACTCAAAATCTCTCAAACAATATAAACAAATTATGAAAAGAGGAATTTCATTTTTTTTCTTTTCATTTAAAGTTTGTTATTCATTATAAATTATATTTTCTTGTTTATTAAGTTGTTCAATATGTTATTATTTATATCTACATAATTGTTTAAAAGATATTTTGATTTATGTAGTTGTTGTTATTGTATCTATTATTATTTATTAGATTGTTCATTTAAAATCTTTTTCTATCTTTTACTGTTTGTATTTATATAATTGTATAAGAAAAATGTAACATTTAATGCAAAAAAATAATTTAATGCTATGAATTTTTAAGATTATAAAACTTTTACTTGAAACATATTTCTAAATAGAATATTTTGGTTTATGGCATTAATTTTTTTAATTAAAAATTGACATTTAATCCTTTATAATTAAACAACATTGTTTTGCAATACACATTAATTTTTTCTTAGAAACTAATGATTAATATTAAAACAATTTAAATCATAGTGTGTGAGATGAAAATAAAAAACATGAAGCCACAATTCCATTTGTAAATTTTATTGTGAAGCTCTTTCAACCCTAATATTATTCTTTCTCTACTAAAATATGCTTATATTCTAACCTTAAAATGGTTCTCTTCAATTTTTTGTTTATACTTACTAATTATTTTGCAATATTGAAAATCTATTGCCTCATCAATAAATCTATAAGGTTATTGACTTGCAAGCCACACTACACTAAAATAAATTAATACTAATTTTCTAAAAATAATGCAATATACGGTGACAAATTAGGTCATGCCCCTACGGTCCTTTTAATATTTTTCTTTACTATAATTTACAAGCAGAATGTAGAAACAAATTGTAGAAATTGATATGAAAATGAAATGCAAAGCAAACTAGAATAGGATGCAGTAAAATAAAAATAGTATTTTGATAAAATATAGAATGCAGTATTATGAAGAACATAGAAATAAAATTAGAGTTTTTTACTCAAAATTAAAGTAAATATATTGAACCAAACTAAATATAGAGATAAAATAGAAAGAAAACTAAGAAGACAAAGTAGTTGATCTAAGGATATGATAGCTCTTAGTATAGATTAATCATAAATCACAAAAGATTTTATTATTCCAATTAACTTTCAACTATAAATTACTGGAACCCTTGCAAGAATTCATGAATCCTATGCTAGATGACCATCTAGAGTTTAATCAATTAAGATTAACTAGATTAAACAACTATTTTAATCCATTAGCTAAATCGAAGTTGATTTAAAGACAGAATTTAGTTAAATTGAAAAATTAAATTAGAAACCACTAAATTAATCTTTCAACCCTCTACTCCTCTATGTAATATCATGATTAACCAACCATGATTTAAAATCAAAATAATAAAAGATCAGATATCATAAGGATGAACACCAATTATACCAAATAGGCATTCAACACATGCAATTTCAAGAAATCAATACAAAAGATTAGGGAAAAATAAAAATTAATTAAAAATAAATAAAATTATGAATTAAGATCTCATAATCCAATAGAGAGGAGTCTCAAAATTCTTGAATCAACTCCAAAGTTTAAAGCTAGAAGAAGAGACAAAATTGTCTTTTTAAATTCTCTCCAGAATGTTCTACATCTAAGTTTCACTTTAATTCTCTCCTCCTATCTACCTTAATTACCCTAAATGCTATTGGTTTTGAATTCTATGCCTCTTAGAATTATAGAAATAGAGCCTTCCTAATTTTTAAAATCTTAGAATCTATTTTTACAAAGCAATAAACTTTAAGAGCTACAACAGTAAATTCCTACAAGTTTGACTTCTGACTGCTAAAACAATGTAATTTTAGTAAACCATAAACATAAAAATTTCTAGCACTGAGTCTGATGAAGATTTAGGTATTGGTCTCACATTAATTAGACCTCTATAACTCCAAATATGGCTAAAAAATCAAAGTTAGCTCAATTGTGATAAAAATAGGACTTCAACTTCTTATCTAAATAATACCTTTAAGGAGCTTAAACTAGTGCTGACCAAGCACCAAATTTGTGGATCTTTCTTTAAGTTTTCCAATAGTATAAAGATTATCTAAATCCAACATCTACAACTTAAGATATAGCTAAAAACTTGAGATAGTATAAAAATCTAGCATTGACTAAATAAATTCAAAATATTGTAAAACTAACCAAAAATTACAAAATAGGGCCAGTTGTATAAAATTAAGCATATGTAACTTACTAAGAGACACGAAATAGGAGGAAATAATATAAGCAAAGTCTTGGATATTAAATTCCCTCATATTTAGCCCTTCTACATCCTTAAGCAAGCCATAACTTTATTCAAAATTAAGAAACAAAAGACTTTACTTTTCAAAAATTTTAAAATGATAAATTCAAAAATAATAGACCAATAAAACTAGCAAGAAACATAACACATCATGAAAAAAAATCTTGATAAATTTGGAACTAAACAACAAAGCAATTTCAATCAAAAAGAGTAGATCAACATTGTAGATTCTTACAAAATTCACTCTCACACTCTAAAGTATTTAAGGTAAGCATTTCACTCAAGTTTGTTCTATGAAATTATTCTATCATAAGCTTGCTAATCATTTAATATCCATTATTTAAATCACACATACAATACAAATTAAAATGACTTTATTCAAGGTTATAGTGTGGCTAAGGAAAAGGGAAAGGAAAATGAAGACATAAAAGCTTAAAAACCAAAGAAATCAATAAAGCACCTAAACCAAAATCATATAGGCCAATCATAAACAATTATAACTTAACACAAGAACTTCAATTGAAATTCAAATACTCATCAACTTCTTTGTTTCTTTTTTTTTTTTAATTTCATTTTGGCTTATTCCATTTTTTTGTCATTTCTCTTCTCTTTTTTTCAATTTTTTGTTTTATTTTATTTTTTTAACCAACCTTGGAGCTTGAAGCTGATAACTTTTCATAATATGTAAACTCATGCACCCTTCACACTTATTTAAGTGTCCATCTAATAAAAATCAAAGACACTTGTTTTTCATTAGAAAAATACACAAAGGTTAATCAACAAAGAAAATGATAATTACAAGTTAAAGGGGTTAATAAAGATAAAAACTTTAAGGTTGGCTATATGGCCTTAACTTAAATAAAGAAAGAATATTTTTATCATTTTTGTGCATGCATGCACAAATTGTAATCTTAAAAAAAAAAATCAAAGTAAGTTCTAAAGAAATAAATCATAAAAGAACATCATACAAGAAGTAAAGTAAATAATATAAATTTTTCAACATAAGACTCAAAATCTCACAAGATAAGTCATGCTATCAAGTTTAATCTACCAATTCAAAATCAATCACTACATCAATCAATTTCAAGAAACAAAATGATTCATACAATAATATTATGAATCTTATCTAACTTCAATTGAACCTTACTCATGAAAAATGCAAAATCTCCATTATTAGAAAGCAATTAAAATGATTCAAAAAGACTAAAAACCAAGTGAATAACACTTTTTTTTACTATTTTTTCTATCTTTTTAAAAGCATTAAAAAACATTAAATGAAGACAAAAAGCATAAAATAAATCCTAAAGGTATTCCTCTTACACTTAAACTTTACATTATGCTTAATGTAAAGCATATTAACATTATCAAGAAATAAAAAAGACCAGTAAATAAAAGAGGAAGGTAAGAAAAATCAAATCTAAAGTAGCCTAGGTTACTTTCTAAAAAGCGCATTTTCTTAATGTCTTTGGCTAGAATATCTTCAACTAAGATCTATATGAGGATTAACTATCTCTATTACTTCCATATTGCCAACATTTAATTCATCCATCATTAAAAAGATACTTTGAAGATTGGGATCATCTACTATAATACATTCAAATGCTATTCTTAAATTACTCTTACTTAAATGTCCAAAATCTTCTTGGATAATAATTC